>OY720448.1:27672615-27890115 GCA_963082715.1 Harpalus rubripes | reverse complement strand
AACTACAAACAGTGGTACACAATTGACATTTACATGAATACTACTACTAAATGATTACAAAAACTCTGTTATACATACTTGAATTATAAATGTAAAATACTAATAAATGAGAAAATAATACGAAGACTAAAGAAATACAATTGACAGAAATGCTACGCTGACACATGTCAACAAAAAGTATACCATTGTTTAATGCGATCAGCGCCATCTCTTGATACTTGAAAATCCCAATATATTTAAAAAAAAACAAGCGTGTAAAAATATACTTAAGAAAGAGAGAGAGAGAGAGAGAGAGAGAGAGAGAGCTTTCGTACTGATTTTGTTCATTATTTACAGATCTACAAACCCAGGTTCATAATTGTGTTTTTAAAAAATCCTAACGGAGCAGGCTATGAACAAATAAACGTAATGTCAATTTTAAAGTATTTAATTAAATATCAATTTGAAACGAGTTACTGTCAAAAATGTTATCTAAAGAAATCAAAGCTTTTCTTCTTGAATCTTATTTTAGAAATGGATATAAATTAGAAAACGGCGAATGGCAATATACTGCATCCTTCTTTTTTATGTTTTCTCCTTAAAATTACATTTGAAGTTCAATTTTGACAATTTGACTTTTAAATTGAATATTGATCAGACATACGTTTCTCTGTCCTGTCCCTGTCAAAGTTTTTCAGCCTGCTTATATTTTCAACAAATTATAAAACCTACACAAATGGTGAGATATTTCTGAAACTTCTTTTAACCTTTTTACATACACAAATAATAAAGGTCATCTTCTAGTTCAAATTTACCTTCTACCGAGACTCTTTACTTTTGGCACAATATAAAAAACTTCGTAAAAATCTAGTGCATATAACTACCGTAAAACTTAGCTTACTAGACATAGGCACAATACTCTAATAGAAGACTGTACAGGGCTTGTGATACAATACCTATTATAATTAAAAGTGTTATTACTAATAAAGGTGACTTTTGTTGAAGCAGACTCATATTGAAAGACCCAAACAGCGGACTGCTGTTTTTTTTGTCATCATGTGAATTTACCCAACTTCCGTCGTCTATTACAACGTTATAAACGAGGTGAAAGGATTCGGCTATTTTCAAGATTGATTCTATCAAACGAACAGTAACATAATAATTAGCTATGTTTGGTTGTCCTGTACGAACCTCATCATTTAAAGATTCAAGGCCAATAGGTTTAAGGTAGCTATTGAACTTGAACGCTTAATTCGCTCTATGAATTATAGGAAACACATGAAAATGCTGTAGAAGAACTTTTTTGATATTGATTATTATTATTGGCTCGATTTAAATCCATATGTATTAGTTCGTTCGCTTCCCGAAATAGACGGAATTAATGTGACAAAAAGCATGTAAAATGAAGTACACGAGTTAATTTGAATGTGTGTCTATTTAACGATAAACTGTTTGACGTCCATAAATTATTGAACGCCTATCAAGTTTTCATTAAACATGAATTTCACATCAGCGGTTTAAATATTTTAAAGTAAATGTATATTTAGCTTGAATATTGATATGTTGTCGATACGGCGCGATATAGGACTTTTCATTTTTGGAGACAACGAAGAATTTCATCTATTTGTTTCAAAAACCTTCTGTAAGGAGCTGGTAGCTTAATCGTGGAAATAGCAAAAAGGTTTTATTCGTACTTTGCGAAAAATTCATGGACTTCACCGAGATTTGAACCCAGGACTTTTTATGTTTAGTAAAAATCTCCTTGAAGTCAATTAATTTTTCACCTGTCTTTTTGCTAGTCTTAGATGAGTATTCTTATTCAGAGAATTAAATATTCAACTGACAGTACAACACATTGGGTGGTTAGGAACCACACCTTAGTAATCCATATAAATAGTAAGGCTCTTGGTGAAGTCCATGAATTTTCACAAAAAATCTTTCTTGGGAATTTATTAATAAGATAATTAAATAGTTCATGGTTCTAAATGATATAATACAATTGAAGAGCTCTTAGCATGAACTACCAAAGTCCTAAATATGAGTTATCAGCAACATGTACCCACAAGAATGCTAAAAACTTTGGTAAAATTGTTTCTCCCAAAAAGTCTTTTAGTCACAAGTTATTACATTTTAAATTTGAGTATTTTTACAAAAACGTCCTATAAAAATATCTAATTATTCTGTAATTGCTCATCAATGTTTATTTTTCAATTTCTAAAAATCCAGTAAATAATTTTCTAATATTTGAATATGATCCTGAGTTAAATTAATACCTTATTATATTTCTGAATAAAGTAAATTGACACAGCAAGCACTATAAGTAGACAAAAAGCTATTACCATGTATTTATATTTCGCAATATTTGAGTTTGAGTAATATTATTCTTTGCAAGGTAAAAAATATCATCGTTCTTACAAAAATGGTTGCCTCCCTTGATGGAAGAAACTTTGTACCAATATTGATTTTTTTCTGTGAAGTAACTTCACGGCACCGTAATTTGTTTCCAAAGTTTCATGGCCAGCTCGGAGCTTGGCTCTGACGGGCAAGATAAAAATTCCCAACTTTGCTCCATTTTACTCTTACTGCTCTGCTGTGTTCCCTTTGCTCTGGTACGTTCCTTATGCTTTTATGGGTGTCCTGTGCTGTGCGATCCAGCGTAGTGAGGTCTATGAGCTTGCTAGGAGGAGGGCAGATCAATTAACAACACTACCCCACGGCGGGATGCTAACGTTAAGGCCCGTCTTTATCTTGTACCCGAACGCGTGTAGAGCACGGATCATTAGCGGGACAGATCAGAAATATTAATGCCATTAAAGCCTTTCAGGTGCAGCCGCTGCCAGCCACCGACCCGGACAGATAAAAACAGACGCGATATGTTAGACAAGAGGGCAGGAAAAACGACAGGATTTGGGGGGCAATATGCACGGTGACTTTATGATGGTTATATTACACATTTTACAAACGACTAAGTGGTCTAATAGTCTTTCTATTCTTGGTTTGATTATCTTTTTCTGTTAGGCTTTTGAATGCTATTATTTTTATTTATGTTCTTTGTTGTTTTCTTGAAATTACTTCTATATTCATTACGAATATGTTGGCCAGTTGTTCACCAAAAATAAGAGGAGTGTTCTCTTAATATTGTACCTAAGTAGTAGGCCGTGATATTTTCAAATAGATTTTATTGTGACATTATAAATTCGTGGCGTTTCGAAGATATAGTTATTGGAAGTAAACATCTTTGAAAAAAAAAATCATCTAATTTAACAGCGACCATTTTTCATATCTAATTTTACAATTTCAAGCGAGGGTTCAGCCTCCAAAAATGTTTTGATGAACTGAACTGAATAAGATGTTTGTGTGTGAATCATGTTTAAATGTTTATAAAATGGATTTCGTTTTCATGCGTGAATCTTTAAAGGATGACCTTCGTACAGGACATTCAAATATTGCTGTTACTGATGAAAATTTTGATAGCGGAACGACGTCTCTTGTCACTGTTTGTTCGATTCAACTAACCCTGGGCATTGGTGTTAATTTTTTTCTGTACGAAAAACTACAGTTATCTATTTTGCTGATTTTTTTTCACAAAGACTGTCTCCTACAACTGTGGTACTAATCTATACTTCTTTTCACCTGAACCATGAATTTCAATTCGGGTTAACTTAAAATGCATGCAATGCGATCTTTTCTTGCATAGTTATCATTATTAGTTAAAAAAGAATCCACTGGAGTGTTACTTTAAACCGTAGATTAATGGACAATTGCACCGCTTCTAGTTAAATTCTTAACTGTTTAAATTGACAATATTGTATGGAATCGAACTGTCAAATGAGTTGTTAAATATTACTGTCAAAATTTCGATATGCACATTTTTGTTAACCTGTATTTAATAGTTTAACGTCCAACTCGTATGTTATTATTATCATAACCATATAGCACCCTAGAACGTGTTATGAGTTGTTGCTATGGTAATGCTGTCAATAAATTCATACTGATACTGGCATAAAACCTAAAATATCTGATGTGGCCAGCACATAACCTCTCTCCAGATATTTTTCCTGGTTGTACGCATAAAACGAAAAATATTTTTAAATACAAATACATATTCATGTCTCACTACAAAATAATTATTTTAATATAAATTATGTACAATACATACATTTTCTTTATATTCGATATCCTGAATTTTCTTTTCTACTTTCCTGTTCTTTTTCTTTTATTCGTAATATTTTCGCAAATTCGTTTTATATTCTTTTTTAGGTATATTCTTTTGCGTTGTTGACTTTTTATTTATTTTCATAATCTTCTTGATGATGTTCAAATATTTTTGACAGTGGCATACAAATATTTTTGACAGTGACATTTATATGTGAATTACAAACATTTGAATTTTTTGCCTTGAAGTAGTTTGATCTAAGAATTTTTACATCAAATTATTTTATATACATTTCTTTATCTCTAAATCTATAGAAGATATAATAATGAATTTATATTTACCGAATAAAGAATTTAACGTTCTTTAATATAAGTATTTACATAAATTTTCGATAAATAATATTTAGATGATTTTTTTCTTGTAACTACTACTTCCGGTTATGAGTTGTTGCTATGGTAATGTTGTCAAGAAATTGATAATGATACTGGGGTAAAGCCTAAAAAAACAAGCAGAAGCATTCATAGCCTACCTATTCTGTAAATTTTATTAAAACTGTCTGCTCCTTAATCCGTAGCATATTAAGCGTTGAACGCCCTCCGAAAGTACACTTTGACCTCAGGCGTTATTGTCCTTATGCCACTCTTGCTACGTTAATTACATCAAACTATGACGTTCAGTAATAACCAAACTTCTAGATACAAAAATTTATCAAGCACATTCAAAACTCAAACAAGCTTTTTTGGAAATCCTGAATAAATAAGATAGAGTGAAGTAAAGACAAGTAAGGTTAGTTGGATGGAAAACCGTGAACCAGACAAAAGTTTTTTGGCACTATTATTCAAAATATGAACTAGGCGACAGAAATGTATGATCGAAAAATAAATCCGGGATTTTGTGGAAGGGTGTAGGATTTTATGTATAGTTTCCAGACAATAAACCCTCAAGTACGGCATATCTGTCATTGATTTGGTTTTGATATTCTCAATTAAACGTCCTCTCGCCGTCGTAGTACGTGTCCATGGTTCCATGTATGTATAATAACATTGCGTTTTAGTAGTTTACGGTCGGAAAGAAAGGCGACAGATTGGAACATTTGAATCGGCGGCGACAGTTAACTCGGGTAATAAAAATCCCGTGTCTGGCAGGATAGGATAGTAATGTGCAGTGTTTGTGGGTTAATTACGCGAATAAAGGAAACGAAGGCTTGGGAGTGTATCGTTAGGCATGCAGGTTCCGTTGCTGCTGCTATGCTGCTAGCGAGTGGAGTGACTCTGCCTCTGCCACTGCCTCGTGCGCTATCTGCCCCTCGACGGCAGTTGTGGCTGGCACGGAATATCACCGATATTACTGCTATGCAGTAGTGAAGCGACGAAGGCAACGGAGAAACCACAGAGTTGACGCGGGATGGTGCAAGAGGACACCATCATAATTAAATACTAAGACTAACGCCCCAAAAACACACAAAACCAATATATTCTCTTTGCAGTCCCTACCAAATAATTATAAACAAAAAGATTAGCACGTGTTTTTTAACCATTCTTAACAATTACGTTCATAATTAAAATTATCACCCCTATTCTGTAAAAAAAGTTGCTAAATCTTAGAAACATTGCTAAAAAATAGCCAATAAAAACATTTGTTTCTGTTGCCTTTTTTTTGCTGGAGCAATATTGTTAAGAGCAATTTTGTCACAGAATTGGGGTGATCATGTTTGGTAGATAATGTAATTGTACTGTTGGAGGTGTTTCTTAAGAGTCACCGCACGGGCTCCCAATGATTATTATTATTATTATTATTATTATTTTTATTATTATTTATTATGAGGGCTTTAAACGCTAACCACGTTTATCAAAACGACCTGTAAGATCTGCTGTAACATGGCCCTATATTAGTTTTCTGAGAGTAGTTGCAGAGTTCTCATGAAAACAATTACTGCTCCATATACCAATTTCCCGATCTCATTTGCCGCGAAGTACCTTTTACCTAGATGGTTAAGTCTGCTTAAAGGCACAGATGGACATTCGCGTACAATATGTTCTGAAATTTCTTTGTCCTCTTCGCAGAGTCGACAGGTATTGTTTTCAGGTGATCTTATACCGTGAGTTTCAGCCAAGATGCAACAATTACTATACTGTTATTAATATACTACTATGGATACTAGTTATTATATGATTCTATATCGTTCACGAGTGGTTCCATATAAAATACAACATAGGTTGTCAAACTTGTCAATGTCAAATTAACTTGCCATTACTCTTTAAAGATGTATATACTCTATCCGTTTTAACTATAGAGTGGTGTGAAAATAGGAGCAGTTTGATCTTGTTGTTTGATTGGACAATATCGGGGTAGTATCCAATCAAAAAACAAGATCAAGCTGCTCCTACCTTCGCACCAGTCTATAGTTAAAACGAATAGACTGTAGTAAAGAAGAAAAGAGTCGAATGGTTACTTGGTACAATGCTGGCTATAGTTAAAGAAATGTGTGTGATGTTTACCAACATATTTCCTGAACGTCCTAGACCAAAACCTTCTACAGTTTCAAGAATATTTTCAAAATTTAAAAGCGATGGATGTTTAAACAAGAATCATAAGAGGACAAAAATTTTGACAAATCAATTAAATATTAACAAAACTTCTATATTTAGATTATTAAAAGACGAAATATTTCATTCTTACCATTTTCAAAATCACTAAGAGTTAAGAGACAATCACCATGAGAAAAGAATTGCCTTTTATGAGAAAATTAATATCGATCCGGAATTGAAGAACAAATACAGGAGAAATTGAAGATTTAGAAGAACTTAATTTTAAAATTAGAGAGGCTTCGTCAACAGTAACTCCCGAAATATTACATTCTACCTATCAAACTTTTTATATTCGTCTAAATTATTGTTTAATTGTTAATGATGCAGTTTTTGAAAATATGTTGTTAATTTGTGTTTGAAATATATTGATTTTTTATTGATCAAAAATAAATAATTCAGTTGGCAATACAATTCTGGAGATCTTTTTATTTCAAAGTTTTCACAACACCAGATAAAGGCGGAAATACTATTTGACATGTCATTTTTACTATACAAATCGGTTAAGTTAGAGCAGGAGCCTAACAACTAATTAGAATTCGACTGTAATGTAAGAAATAAATGGATGTGTGTAAGGAAAACAGTGACCATTTTAATAAAAAATTGTCAATTTACTCAAATTTAAATTGACAAATGTCACTGTCAACAACAAAAAACAAATTTATATATCAATATTTTTTTTATTGCCAACTAAATCAGTTATTTTTGATCACTTTGTACTTTGTTACGTTATTTATAGATCGATAAATTATGATGATGTCAATTTGACATTGACAACTTTGACAACCTATATTGCATTTTATCTGGAACTTTGCACTATCATATAATAACTAGTATAGTAATACATTAATAACAGTATGTTAACCGTTGCATCTTAGCTGAAACTCACGGTATAGATCGTATTTCAGAAAACAATGACCAATAAAGATATCTGTCAAATTCCAAGGTAATTTTTGCTGAAAGCTAATAGCTCTTTGGCGTTTGTCTACGACGATAAAATGTATTTTTTCGACTAACTAAGGCCCGGAATGTCTATGGTTGACTCCTTTGAGTTCTTGATCTCCTTCTTTATATGGCTTTTCAAAAGTCCACAAGATGCTTAAAACCCGTAAAAGGGTAATTGGGTTCCCCTTTTAGCGAGCTTATCTGATTTTTAATTGCCTAGAACTCCCTCATGCCCCTGTACTCAGCACAAAGTCACGTGGATATCTTTGAACAGCTGTTAAAGGTGTTGCAATTTCAGGCTAGTTTTGACTTATGTGGAATCACCTAGTGCCTTTAAAGCAGCTTTTGGCTGTCTGATATTATGTGTATTGAAGATTCCTTAGATCTTTGCTAAATTTACTGGTGGCTATGGATTCCTTTATTCGGTAACCTGGATCAAATACACCCACTTCAGTTTCTCCTCACTCTAGTTATGAACCATCCGTAGACCAGGACGGAGTCCCTTTGAAAGGGTGGCCCTCCTACTGTATCATAGATATAACCAAACTATTTAGAGTTTTAAGTAGAGTCATATCCGATTATACGATTGACAATAAAATCTAATGCGGTCTATATATATATATATATATATATATATATATATATATATATATATATATATATATATATATATATATATTAGATTAATTAGGAATATACTTGTAATATGATAAAATTTTATGAGTTGGAGTGCTAGCAGGATCCACTTGTACCAAGGAGAGCAGGAGATAAAAAAATTAAAAAACAATATCTTAAGAAAAAATGTGCTTGGAGCATTTAAACTTCAAGGATTGAATAAAAGTAGATGGGCACACCCAGTAATGGGTAGTAAGGTTAGAGTGTCTGTGAAGTAAGATCTTGTATAAAAAGTAACAAATTGTGGATGTAATCTGTGGATTAGCGTTTCCAGATTTGCTTTTGATATTGATATCGTTTGCTGGTGTCGCAACGCAAACGCAACCCTCATCCCTTCGGTTTTTCGTTGTGCAGCAAAACCTGACGCTCGGAGCAAAAACTGCGGGGCAATTAATCGTTAAAATGTTTGTAATTTATGTGCGGAATGTTTATTGCAGTACGTTAGCTAATTTACGGGCACGTCACATGGCTGAGGGTAGCTCGGGGTTGCTCGGGGCTGCTCAACGTTCAAGGAAATGTAACGTAACGTCACCCCTGCACGTCAGCCATGCACGTAACCTAACCTCACCTCACTCCCAAGCTATTACACCAAGCTTGGTTAGAGCCGAACACTACTACTAACTACTATGCATCTTATAACAAGAAATCAGATTTTCGTAATGAGATAAGAAGCCTTAAACTTCAAATTTAAAATGTGTGGAAGACTTTTAAAGGTTAGGGAAGGCATAGAAGATTTTTAATTTAAAATTTAAAAAAATTTTCATGGCTAGCAGAATACCTCTCGCCAATTTAAGTTTATCCGGGCCCAGCCAAAATTCATATTAGTTCGGCTGGTTAACGTTTTCAACAAACAAATTATAAAACCTATACAAATGGTGAGAAATTTCTACAAATTTAAAATATAGATTTTCAACTTACAAAAACTGAATATATATTCAAATACCGCCATTCGGTATTGAGTTACATCGCCTTTATTAGTAATAATAACTTTAATTCTATTAGGCATTGTATCCCTAAGTCCTGCACATTTTTTCCTGTGAGTATTGTCCCATTGCTTTGCAAGGTCAATTTTATAGTACGCACTGGATTTTTACGAAGTCTCACTAGAAGCTAATTCTGGACTAGATGGCCCTTAAAATACCGGCCGAAATATTATTACCAGTCATTTGGCCCTCAGTTTTTTTAAAGTTTTAGGTCTATATTTAAAGTAGCTGAAAGAATTTTTCAGAAACTCCTAACCATTTGTATAGAATTTATAATTTGTTGAAAATGGAAACCCGCCGACTTATTATGAGTTTAGGCTCGTATTTGTGTAAGTATTGTATTTAACTATGTATTCCTCGACTGGATCAAAGTAATACTGGGAAAACTTGGAGAAAAACAGTCTGATGAAAACGTTTGAATTTTTTTTACGTAGCCGACGTTTTGGCTCCGAATATGCCTTCTTCAGGAAAATGTAAACATACTAAGTTGATTTTTTTAAAATAAATTTTGAATTACTATAGTATATTGTCAAAATTATCTTTAGAAAATTGTAAACCACACAGTTCATCTTCAGAACAAGTGAGCTTTCCTGAAGAAGGCATATTTGGTGCCGAAACGTCGACTATGTAATAAAACAACTTTCCAACGTTTTTATCAGACTATTTTTCCAAAGTTTTCCCAATATTGTATTTAACGTTTCATGTAAAGAGATTTGTTGTAATTCAATTAAATTTATTTTCTCGCCAGCAATCAATTGAATTGTTACTTATTTTTTTTAATTTTATACTTCATTATTTCTAAAAACAAAAATACATATCTCAAAAACAATTGTGTTTATCAAATTTTTAGTAAGAGTACTTCTTTGTATATTTTTTCATTTTATGTAATATTTTATTAGTGAAAATGAAATAATATTAATAGGTAATAAAATAACAGTGAAGAATGTTCATGGTTTCCCTATATGAGACGCCTCTGAAACAGAAGAAAGTATAAACATACATCTAAACATATAGTATCCTCAGACGAAGTTTAAAATTTTTTGTGTAACTAGTACCAGAGTTATTAAGAAAAAAGTGTCTGTTGAGGTGCACCTTCAAAGAGCTGTAACTCTGTAATGAAAGGTATCTGGACATGCCTCATGTAATAATTTTTACTCAAAATGACTCCCCCTATATATGATTTAATTTTGGCACACCCGTTCTGAATCATCCTGTAGAATTTTATGATAGTTTTACATTTCTAAAACATTGGTCTTTGTTCATAGAACCTTTTCACATAAAAATATTGTTTGGTACTTAAATCCCTTCAAATTTAAATGCCCCCTGATCTGATAGGAATTGGTCACTTCGTTTAAATAAATAAAAATGTTTGAGAGAAAGACCGGCTGGAATATTAATATCTCTCAGAAGTGGTTGATCGTTGAAAAGTCGGTTTAATTGTCGGTTTGATCTCCCCTTCTGTAAATAAAAATCGCCGTGCCTCATACATCCATAATTCAGGCTGGCATCGTTCGCTTCGACGCTACCTCTTCCCTGGACTTAATATGTCAATACTAGTGTCCATTCTGCATTACTCATGAGATATTAAATGGCGATTATCCTAAATGAATGGTGTGTACTGTTAATACCTGACAATCGAGCCGTGGACCGGACTTGAAACTTTCGCTCGCTTCGCGTTCGTGATCGAGGCGATTTAATCAAACGACATGAACTCATCACCAACTATTCAATTAGATATAAAACTACTGACTGGCTGGCTTTTTTCCTTTTTCATCAAGCTTTCAACTAGACTCCATTTAGACTAATGAGGTAAATATATGAGCGAACTCCCTTTGCTCCGTTGGAATGCTACCTATTCCACTAACAATTTTACAGGCATTTCACGGCGCAAAAGACGTGGAAACTTATAGAGAGACGCGAACATAATGTTTCTTTCCTTTTCCGAATATATTTACCAATTATTTATTAATACGAGGGCTACGCTAGTATTATTGAGAATAAGACAGTGTTCTTTTCAATAACAGCTATAGGAACATAATTTCATTCAAATTTTTTATATCAGAGGAAGGTTATTACCACCTTTAGGTAAGGCAAGTATTGTCTTTGGTAAAAAAAATATCGGTGGTGGCTTTTTAATGAATAAGCACTTTTTAGGGTCCCTAAAATACGATTTTACTATTTTTATGATTGTGTGTGTGTGTGTGTGTGTGTGTGTGTGTGTGTGTGTGTGTGTATGTGTGTGTGTGTTTGTGTGTGTGTAGGCGCGCGCGTGAGTGCGTGCGTGCGTGCGTGTGTGTGTATCTGACAAATATTTCGATAACTCTAATTCTACAATTCCAAAAAAATTATAATTGTTTCGTATTCGTCTTCGTTACATCCATATGAAGATCTGATTAGATTTTGATTATAATTGATCACCCGGAAGTACCCTCATTTGAAAATTTTATCATGTTAAATATCATTTTTTCACATTTAATGTTATTATTAATATTAAAGAATATTTTATTCTCTATACGAATTGAATGCATTTTTAACTTCATACTAAATGGATATATATATATATATATATATATATATATATATATATATATATATATATATATATATATATATATATTTATATATTAAAAAATAATAAGAAATAAAATTTCATAAATTAGTCAGCTATGCTATAACTATGAAACAGTTACGATATTAAGAAAATTCTGATTGAAAGAGGTCAGTGTCAAGAGCAATTGGCATACTCGTAGTATATTTGTGTTATAATTTTCTAGAAATATAGGATCTTTTGCTGGAAACTTTCTGTATGGAATTTGTACAAAATTATATATATATATATAAAACTGACGGAAGGCAATGTGCTGGCTGCTGGCTGCATCAGATTTTTTGATATCATAAATCATGGTTCAAATATGCTTTCTTGTTAATTCCACATTTTCACTTACAACAATACTTTAAAAAATGCATTAACTAACTTAACTTTCGCAACTTAATTTCAAATGACAGATAAAAAACTGTTTCAAATGACAGATAAAAAACTATTTCAAATGCAGCTTTGCTTAACACGGGCTAGCTGTCTTAAGTTGCTTGTTGCCTGAAACCTTTTTTAATTAAAGCCGGGTTTATGCAGCAATTTCATACTCATTGTCATAGTTGTAGTCTTAATCTTAAGAAATTAAAATATGTTTTTATAATATGATAATAGATCTGTTTATGCAACATCGTCATAGTCATAGTCGGTATCATGAACATAAGCATAATCACAGCACTGGATTAATATAAATTTTAAGGCTACGACTCTGACGACATACAATCTGCGCATGCCCGAGAACTGTCAGAATCAAAAAACAAACTCTGTTTTAATTGTGATGTTTATTATGAACAAACTAGCAACAACTAATTTTTCTCTAGTATTTTTTTACATACATATTTATTTATTCGGTAATTGAGTTTAGAAAGTGACAAATTAATAGTCACAACAAAAATGCTGCATAAACAGCTAACTATGTTAAGACTGTTCTTATGACTATAACTTAAGACTATGACTATGATAGCGACTATGTTATTGCTGCATAAACTTGGCTTAAATATTACTAATGTCCATTGTCATAAACACTCTTTAGGTTTCAGAACGTCTCATTTCAATTTTAGCAAATAGAATCAAACTTGACAAATTACATTTTGATTTTTCTTTCAGTGACAACTGTTCTTACAGGATAAAAAGTGTTTTAAATTTTACGAGTTTTTATGAATATTGGCATAATGTCCGATATTTTCATGTTTGGTTAAACTGTCTGTTAACTATGAGTTAACATGATAAATGTCACATTAAAAAATTGGCACATGTCATTAAAACTAGTCATAAATAGTTATTAAAGTGTATATAGTGTTAAAATTGACATTTTATTTTGTGAGAAGGAAATTTGGAATATGACGCAAAATACGCTAAAATATCTTATGAAACGTATATTTTATACTATATTTTTTATTTTGGTCCTTTTTTAAAAAAATATTTAAAAATATATTATTTCATTTTGAGGAATTTCTAATTTGAGTTTTTAATATGCGCTTTATAAAACTCATTTGGATGTCATAAAGAAGTACTTTATGACATCCAAATGAGTTTCATATTAAAGAACCAAAATAGAAAAATATATTTTTTCTATTTTGGTTCTTTAATATGTACTTTATGAAACCCATTTGGATGTCATAAAGTACTTCTTTATGACATCCAAATTAGTTTCATAAAGTACCTATTAAACAACCGAAATTGAAATTCCTGGATATGAAATAACGTACATTTTGTGAAAAAATGTACAAAATAGAAAAAATAGTATAAAATACACGTTCCATAAGACATTTCAGCGCACTTATCCCCTTAGAAAACTCGCGGCAAGCCGCTCGTTTCTAAGAATGACGCGTGCGCTAAAATCATGTCTTATGAAACTTGTATCTTAATGTACTATTAAGATATTAAATTATATAATTAAAATATATAAAAATTAATCTTATTTAAATTTTGTTATTTTCTAATTTTATTTACAAACAAACTAAACTTGTTTTTTGTCTAGCTTTCTTTAAATCCCTTAGTGACGTAGCTACTTGATTTATAACATATTCAAACGTATCCAAATCTAGCTAGATCGCTTCACGTGTGTAATTTGTATAAATTATACTAAATTTGGATGCTATATTCTTCGTTTTAATTAACATAAGGTAACAGATAGTTTGACCAAAGAGTAAAATACCGGACCTAAGTTAAATTTTCGAAAAGACAATCGGGTTTTCGAGTTGTTTGCTAGGCTTTAGATTTTAGATTAGCATTCAGGTTATTTAGCCAACAATAAGTATTTTACTATAAGGTAAATATGTGTGTATGTATGTCCGGTCCTGATCCTACAGGAGGTCTGTTCGCCTCATTCTCATTCCCCATTCAACGGCCGTTGGGGCGGTCACGTACGGAATTATTGAACATGCGAATATGAAAAGTTTGTGCCTAGTTTCTCTGTAGGAAAGTTACAAGTTCGTGATCGTGGAAGGCCTGGAGCCCACACCATACCACACCCCCGCTGTATTATTCATCTGTCACGCACGTACCAAGCACCTGACGACGGCCGTAACTCACTCGGTTTCATTTTTCCACAGCCACACCGCGTTGTGTCCAATGCAGATGCAGATGAATTTTAAATGGAACGGTCATGAATTTTATTCACTTAACCTACTCGTACAATGTATCTCGCGATCTCGAACACCTCCTGCAAGAGGATGAAGAATGGTTTGGTGAAAGCCTTGCCGTCGTGCAAGTGACACGTTTCCCATAGCGTTCTGTTCTGTTGAGTTGAGTTGTGAAAGAGTTGGCCTGGCTGGCTGGTAAATTATGAATAACCGGCGTGGCGTTCGGATCGGATCGGTTGGCTTCAACGCATTCAGCTCTTCATTAAAACGTATAAAGACTCGGGGGTGGAATATTCCGCGCTGGTCTTTAGTGTGGGCGGCAACCACCAACACTTATTATTCATGGACGGCTCAACAAGCTGAGCTGCCTTCGTTATTGTGATATTGCCAATTAATCCCTAAACTCCACACGCAACACACAATGTGATCTGCTCTTAACATGCGCGAAGTCACTCACTGGACAAGCAAGTTCTTTCAACTTATTTCTAAATCCTACAGTCGGTTTTTATCTTTTTTTTGGAAAGTGATGATCCATTAATTTGTAAACTTTGGTCAAAAAAATAATAATGATTTGTGATCAAATACACAGTATGGCGACTTTCCTTATAAATAAGACAAAGGCCGTTATGTTACCAAAATCTTTATTCTTCAATGTACATTCCTTCTAAATCCACAAAGACCTTAGCTCAGTCCTTCAGTCATTTTACGTCGTTCTGGAACTGAAACTAGGATGATGTTCACTACTTTCGTCACTATGATTTGAGGGTGTGTTTCATCGTCATAACGGTTCTCTTTCAACTTCAACTCAAATCAAAAACGTACGGAGGATGATGGGCAAGAGAAATTGACCAACCAAACCAACAGTTGTCGAACTACTTCGCTATTTTCGGCGCTTCTGCTCAATACGGGAAGTGGGGGGGGGGTCATTCCTTGGATTATTTTGTTTTCATCTCGCCCATGGCGAATTCGCTCTTGACCTAGATCATAGAGAATTTTTAATTAACGAAGAAAGATTTTGTGAAAAATTCATGGACTTCACTGGAATTTAAACCCCGAACCCTCCTTTATCTAGTAAAATAATATGTATTCCTCTACTTCGTTCGGAAAGTGTACTCGTCCAGGAATTGTAAAAACCTTGTGAATGATTTACTGACTTCAATGAGATTTTGTAGCTCAGTTGGGTAGAGCATTCTACTGGATATAGGAGAGTTTAATGTATAATATGGCTCTCTTGAAAAGTCTTCTCCGATATTTGCACTACTTCACTTAATTTTATACCATTTGTAATACAAAATTTGTTCCATAGTTTTTAAATAAAACACAAATTCCGCTCCCAATATAAATTAAACCTAGCATACACTTCACAAACTATAATACTACTAATATAACTTGATAAAAGAATGAGCTTAATGAAAATAAAAATTCTACAATTTAAATTTATTACAAAGATAAATAAAACACAAATTACACTCCCAATGTGAATTAAACCTGACATACACTTCACAAACTATATTACCAACGTGTCAAAAGAATGAGCTAAATCAAAATGAAAGTTCTACAATTTAAATTTGTTACAAAGATTTTTACATTTCGCCCATGTTTTAAAACAGTTTATAATTTTTTTATCAGTTTTGTTTTTAAATTAATGATCAGTATTTTGTAGAATAAATGATCAGTAATTATTATGAATAGTGTGTCCAGATTAGATTAGGTTAGGTTAAGTTATGGTTAGGTTAGATTAGATTAACTTACAATATTATTATAAAGTTAATATTGATTATTTATTTATAATACTGATCCAATAAATAGCTGCCTTTAAAAACAGGTTATAGTGTTAAAATAAAATATGAAATACTTACGAAAAAAAGTTAGGGAAAATATACTAGGAAACACTTGGTCAGTCGCATTTTATTTATTAATACATTTTATAGTTTCCTACAAATAAATTCATTTCCCAGAAGTAGTTAGAATATACTCGTACTATACCGCCACACAATAAGAAAAAGTCGATGTCCACGTATTATGCAAGTCGTGCATAAAGTTCCTCCATTAGGGGGCAAATACGTGGTGTAGGAAATGGAATTATGTTGGAATAAATAAAGCTACTCCCACTTGTGTAGAGTACAAGTAAAAGGCAAGTTTTTCTCGGTCCTAGAACCAAATTTCCGACAGGTGGCCCGGACACACGAACCCTGTGTTTTACTGTACTCAGTGTCTCAATAATCATCATGATTTTTATTTGGATATGAATATTTGATGGCCTCTTCTCACGACAACAACAAGAGGAGGGCTTTTTATGCCGAATATAGAGTAGGAATTCCACCTGTTTCGCAGCGAATGAATTACATACCACGAAATATTAGAATACAGTAGATATACTTCTTGATGTATTTAAATTCAAAAGTACCAAATACGAAAAGTAGAGGTGCAATTTTCAGTGAGAGAACGAATTAATTAATTAGTTAGTTGAGGGCTTCAAGCGCTAGTCACTTTTATCACAGTGACCAATAAGATCTATTGTAACGTGACCCTATCTTGGTTTTCTGGAAGCAGATCCTGAGTTCTCATGAAGCCAGTTACTGTTGCAGGAGTCAGTTTCGCGATCTCATTTGCCGTGAGGTACTTTATATCTAGAAAGTCATGCAAATCTCTTTACGTCCACAACTGGACATTCATATACAATGTGTTCCGAAGTTTCTTCGTCCTATTCGCAGAGTCGACAGATACTATTTTCAGCTATACCAATCTTACTGAGATGGTAATTTCAGAAGAGAATGATCAGTAAAGCTATACCTGTCATAATTCTAAAGGTCCTTTTGCTGAGCTAGAGGATCAAGGAAAAATAATATTCTCTTGCGAAGTGTACACATATACTATTTTTTGCATAACCAAGTTGTGCAAAATGTTATTTTTCGTGGGATCTCGTGGCCGCGGGCCTGAGTGTCAGGTCGCGAATCTGGGGAACCGGGTTCGATCCCGACCGACACCAAATATTTCCAATTTTAAATGGCACAAAACTGACCCCTGTGGTGCACTCTCCACGCCAGCAATGAGTGCTCGTGAGGTGACGCCTGGTAAGCGCCCGCACGGTGCAAATATTTCATCATTACCGATATCTGCGTACAAAGCAGATTGGCACACCCAGCAATGGGTAATAAGCCGTGATTATATATTTTATTTTATTTTTATATTATGATCTTTTGAAACGTTGTTCAAATGAAACAGAAATTTGTTGACATTTCAATCGTTATACATGATAGCAGAAATTTATTAACATTTTGTTGAAAATTGTTTCAATAATTTTAATTTACTTCAGGAGCCTTCTTGTTCATAAGAAACAATTGATGCTGCAGGTACGATAGATTTAATATTATTACTCTCGAAATTGAATTGAATCGAAAAAGTGAATTGAACTTCATTACTTGCCAAAATAATACAAACTTTCCTAGCAGAATAATGTCCACCTTTCGTATCTAGAGTCAAAATGATGTACCTACGTACTTCTCTTTCAATTTTTATACCAAAGATATTAACTTTTCCTCTTGGTCGTGGAAACAAGGTGTGTTCCTACGCGACTTTTTAGAAGCGTTCATGTACACATTCATGAACCATTTTGTGCGCACGTCTTGTTCATGTATGCATTCAGACATAAGTAAGAAACTTTGTATGGTTGGAACGGCCAACGGACTTATATCATCATAATTAATTTCTGACTCTTCTGCAGAAAAAATATCAGTCAATAAATTATCAAAAAATCTGATGTGGCCAGCATATAACCTCCCGTCAATTCCATGTTTAAAATAGCAATGAGCTTCCGATTGATCGTTTGTAAACAAAATCTAATTTCTCATTCCAATAAATAGAAAAGTCCGTAATGCGAAATTTTGGATTTTATTCTATTATGTTTTTCCTCGAAAATCTGTTAAGAGCTCCAAATTAAGTACCACTTCCGGTTTATCATATAAGTATAGTTAAAATCGAGTTTTAAAATACCAAATTTTATAAGTTTTGGATCATGTTTAAATATATTTTTTCAAGAAAATCTGTTTATAGCTTTCTGTAAGTACTACTTCCAGTTTATCAATTTTAGAAAAAAATCTAATACGTCGTTCTCATTAATATAAAAGTCTTAAATACCAAATTTGAAAAGGTTTGGATTGTATCAATATATTTTTCACGAAAATATGTTCAGAACTTCAAATAATGTATCACTTCCGGTTTATCAATTTTAGCCAAAATATAATATGTTCATATCAAAGTCTTAAATACCAAATTTGACAAGTTTTGGAATATATCATAATATATTTTTCACGGAAATCTATTCAGAGCTTTAAATAAAGTATCACTTCCGGTTTTTCAATTTTAGAAAAAATATAATATGTCCTTATTAACATAAAAGTTTTAAATACGAAATTTGCAAAATGTTGGTATATATCAAAATATTTTTCACGAAAATCTATTCAGTTTCAAGTAAAATATCATTTCCGGTTAATAAATTTTAGAAAAAATCTAATATGTCGTTCTCATTAACTTAAAAGTCTTAAATACCAAATTTGACAAGTTTTGAAATGTATCGCAATATGTATATATTTTTCACGAAAATCTATTCAGAGCTTTAAGTAAAGTATCACTTCCGGTTTATTTATTTTAGTCAAAATCTAATATGTTATTCTCCTTGTTATGAAAGTTTTAAATACTAAAATTAAAAAGTTTTGGATTATATTTTAATATATTCTTTCATTAAAAACTGTTATGGGCTTCAAGTAAAGTATCACTTCTACTTGTCCAATTTTACCCAAAATCTAATCAACTCTTAATATGAATGTGCAAAGCTCAATTACGGAACATAGAAATCTTCGGAAGTTTTTTGTAAAAGTTATCGTGGACGAAAAAATCGTCACACACACACACACACACACACACACACACACACACACAGACTGACAGACAGACATCATCGTAAAAATAGTAAAAACGTATTGCGGGGACCTTAATTCGTGCTTATTTACTGAAAACTCACCATCGAATTTTTGGCACGATTACATTACCTCCCTTACCTATGGTATGACGGGAGGTAAAAACCAAAATTAATTATTTATCATATTACATACCTAAATAATAATTACTGTTTTTTATTCGAGGTTGGACAAATATAAAATTCAGATTCAAATTCCAAATCACTCATTATGTTCACTTATGGAAACAGATAAACAATAACAACTCAATATTTTCCTAGCAACGCGCGGGACATGTGGTAAGCATGTACTGACAAACGGTACACAGCAGAGACCAATAATGGATCTGACATTCCGCGGATGCGTTCATGTATGCATCTAAAGTCTGTAGGAACGAACACACTAACAGTCCGATGGACTGTACAACAGTCGGTTGGAACGATATTTATAAAATGCGCATGCGTCTGACGTACATATGACAAGCTGGACTAGCTGTAGTTTTAAAATGCACAATCAGTATTAGAAATCGTTTCTCCATTTTCATCAAGTATTCGAGTGTTTTTTCAGCTTTTCAATTTTTCATTCGATTTTTAATCTAAATTTATTGTATTTTATTTCATAAATCATAATGCAAAATTTATTCACTAAGTATCTACTTAAATGTTTGTATTTCTCTTTTAAATAATTTGATGATGGCAGATGACGCACCTAGCAATGAAACTGCTACCCAATAACTAAATTTTAAAAAAATTCTGTACATTATTTTCTCCACTTAATTTATTATTATTGTGTTGTGCACTTAGACCCCTCTAAATTCAGATACTTAAATAATAATCTCTATCATTTTTATCACTTCCTGCAGGTAAATACAAATCTGAAGTCCTGCAATCCTGTTGTTATGGAGCAGGATCGCGGTGAGATGAACATATCCCTGGTGGTAGTATAGTGGGACATTGTGCGTGTTGACCTGCAAGGGAATGTGGGTTTTTTGTAGTGGTCGTCTGCGAGGCGTAATCGAGCGGAAACCACTTCTTTCAGTTATAAACCGACAAGTGCCGTGCCGGTCATATAGTCCCTCCTCGGCACTGCACCGCACGGGAAAAATCTCCCCCACAGCCTGGTTTGGCTTTAAAACAATGCGGGATTATCGTCCTTAAACAGCCGTGCAGTACACCATTGATACACCCACACCGCGAGCCTGTATTTCTGATTTTAATTAAATCCCGAATACCAAATACAATTCAATATTGTGTCTGGTAATTTCTAAGGAAGTCTCGCTCGTTTTCTCCAACTGCTTCTCACTCTTACTTACTTTACTTCTTGCGGTTGTGGTTGTAATGCTATTGATTCAATGGTGATATTGAATTTCTAAAAATTTTATTATCCCTCAATGTCTTCTTCCCTTCTCAGACACAGCCGTTGTTTTACAATGGCTTTATTATGCCACTGATTCTTGATCGCACTCATGAAGTCTTACTTTTGATATAATAGTATCTTCAGGTTTCAATTTTATTATGTATAGTATGTTATAGGTACTCTGTTTTTAAATCACAAAAGAGTAAATTTCATTTTACACCTTACGAAACACCAGGTAAATTATTTATATAAATTTAAATTTACATTTAATTTTACAATACGATACCATACAGAACGGAAGTTACGAGGGGAAGTCAAAAAATTCGCGAAATAAAATAGAAGTGTAAATGTTCCTTCTTTACTGAGCTAGCTTGAAAAATTGTCTATAAGGGATCGGAAAGTTACTTTTTTACTGTTTCATGGCGATCAGTTGTTTATTTATTATTTCTTATTTGTTCGCAATAAAAAATAAAATAATGCATACCTATTCGCAAGTGAAGAAGAGGCGGAACTAAGCGCGTGACGTAACAATATGGCTGGCTTAGATGGTTCGTTTCCCGCATTTGTCTATTCTCATACGCTGCGGCTTTTCAAGTGAAAGTAATATTAATAATATAGTTAATATTAAATTAAAATAATGTATGATAAATAAGACCACACAAATATTAATACACGTTAAGTATGTAGGGCCCCATAATAATTTTTTTTGCACATAGGCCCCGTTTATCTTAATTACACCACTGACTGAGATACTTTATTTGTGGTATAATATAAAAACTTCATGCAAATCCAGTATGTACAGCGTGACATACAGTACAACCTATGTACCTTACAAAACTTATATGACAATACACTAACAGAAGAATGTGCATGGTATGTTATGCAATAATTGCATAAGTCGTACTAATAGCGTTTTCCATTTATCTAATCAATGCAATCTAGCAAAGTTTTACGTGTTTCATTTATACTTTTGAATTAAACTGAACCTTACCGAGTACGCAATGGTGTAAAAAACTTAAATCTTTTCATTCCGAATCTTGTGCAGTGATAACCATTGCTATATAACCTCTCTATTTAACTGTGACAGCTAACAACTTGCACGGGATTTTTGTAACTTGTTTCATTTAAAATGCATTACGTATGTATTATAGAAACTAGTGCCGGGCATGACATCATTAAATGCAATAAATGCAAAACCAATTATATAAAGAAAAACGTTATAAGGAAACTCTGAATTTACTCCTTTGAAAACAAAGCATAATCACAAACTCGTAGATCGACCAATAAGTAGAACGGCATGATGATATATTTTATTCCACTTAGAGTCCATTCTTTGTTATTGTCTGTCTCTCCCTACCCCGGTTTTAATTGTTTTATTTGGTAGTCTGCGCATCATTTTATGGCCTTATGATGGTTTGTTTTGGAGTGTTATGGCTTAGTTTAGTGCTGATTTGATTTGTTTTCGAGACTGTAATAATGAAACTGCAATCCAATCCCAATATAGCCGTTGAGTTGATAAGCATCGGAGGCATTCTTTGGTTTTATTTGTGTAGGTAATTACTGGTCGCGTGATCACTTGATTTGGGTGCGGTGCGAGCACGAATTATAAGGAAATAAATGAGTCTTCCGTGGCGCTTTCTTCTCCAAACAGATCTCGATGGCAGCGTGGCGTAGCGTGACACGTTCGATGCAATTTCGCCCCGACTGTTACTGTTACTGACGATGCCGTGTGTATAATCGGTTTCGTTCAGATCAATCCCGGCATTATAATTCGTGACATTCGCAATTGAAGGTTGCTGGAAATCCAACGCCCACTTGTAAAACAGACAACATCAAGATGCTTAGCTAATCCGTCCAACTAGGAGGTACTCCTTTCTCTATCAATTCCAACAAGAAGTTGATTTTTAAATCCGAAGGAGGCGGAAACATTTTACAAGTACTCGTATCTCTTTATGAAGTGCTTGTAAGGTGAAGCCTCGTACAAAATATGACATAATCTTTACCAACATTTGTGGTGTAATTTCCTTTAAAATACACCCCGAAAGCGAAATTCTTGCGTGTGCTGCTCTTACAAGGTCGATTTTTCCATCGCCTCATTTCCCTATGATTTCTTTAGCATCCAAACTTCAGTTTCTGAAGGGTCTCAGATGGTGATTTTTCGAGCAGAACGCAGAATTTGATGTTTGCATGCTGCTCTGACGACGACATTTCAAAATCTGACGAACGAAATAAACGCAGTGTAAGAAACAACCTGCAATTTTGGCAGATATTATCCAGACGGGGAGCCGGACGGCTTTTTCTAGTGGTGGCTGTCAACCCAAGAAAACGAAATTTCCCTCCAGCGATCACTTGCTTGGCTCTAAGCAACGATTCCAAGTAAATTTTGGCGCTACCTTGTATATTTATTTAATTTACCGGTTTTAGGATATTAAGCCAAGCCTATGTTTACATGTACAAAAGTAAACTGGTAACAAGATAATAACTGAATTTGTAGGGTAATATATTATTACCATACAGACATGTCAACAATAGTCTACAAAATGAAAATAAAATGAAATGAAAGTATCATGCTCTTGAATAATACATACAGATAACGTTAGTGTATTGTTCTTAACACGGTTTATTTTATTCTAAAATAACAAACGTGGAATAAACCACATAATTTGAATATTAGTAATATTGACATAGGTGAAAATAATTGTACTGTTTATCATAGCATTCTGAAAGTAGCATTAATGAAAGAATTTCAAAAAATTGTATTTATTAATAATGTCTTCAATTTCTGCAACCGATGAACTATTGCACAAACCACGGATATTATGAATCATAACAATCCTAGGTATTTTAATAGTTATTATTTTATTCTTCTTTTAATGTTTAAGGCAAATTAGGTGTTACGAAGCTAAAATTTTTTTCGAACGATCTATATATCCTTTTTAAATTGATATTTTAGTTAAATAAAGTAGCTTCGTATCGTAACATATGGTCAATAAGTTTTGGCACAAATTTCAAAAAAAAAAATTTTTTGTAATAAAGAATGCATTTACTTACTTAAAATTTTGTAATACTTAGGGCCAGTTGTACAATGACATTTAAACTATGTTTATTGCAAAACTATGGTAACGCGCAAAAATCTTGTTGTACATCAACGGTTTACTGTTTATACCTAGTTTAAACCACTGCACTTTTGCTAAACGCTCGTGATCGACCGTTTAAACTTTAGAAAAACTTAGTTTAACTTTAAACTGCCGATATCTTAAGCTGCAGTTTAAACTATAATTGTACAACTGGCCCTTAATGATTAGCAACATCATTTCCAATAATTTTGGAGTTGCTAAGTGTGTAGAGTCCGAGAAATCGATGTAAATGTCGCCCAAAACCTAATGCTACGTGTCCATAGAAAGTTGCTCCTTGTGGAAGAACACGTCTATCTTTATTTGATTTAAGTCCATAATTTTGTTTCTTATGAAACAGTTAATTATCATATATTACAAAACTTTAAATAAATGCATTTTTGATTTTAAAAAAATTGTTTAAATTTATCACTAAGAATCAAGTAAGGATGTGCTCTTCGACTATTTAAATTGGTAACCGCCTGGGAACACCGTCAGTCATTCGTCACCTTAATCATTGATTTTTAAACAATACAAAAAGTAATACAAGTGCTCATTGCTTCCTTGAGTAATTCTATGTCCGATATAGCTCTCCCTTTTTGAGAGTTGTACGGGTTCAGCTTGGCACAGCTTGGCTGTTGGCTTGGCTAGGGAGCAACCGCGTTGCCTCATTACTTGAAACCTCACAGATAATATATTGCAGGAGATGTTGATGAGTTTGCATGCCTTCCCCTGCCGTCCCTCCGCGGGGCTTTATTACACACGCGCCGCACAAGCTATCCTCCCGACTTGCCTTACATTGTATTAAATTTTACAGCGGCGTATAACCGCACGGCTTCACCTGAGCTCGCCTTTTTTAAGACGCCGATGTGCACGTCAATAACGCACAACAAAATAGGCATCCGCAAATTTAACAAAATCGCAACGATGCTTTCGTTGCAATTTTGCAGATAAGATGTTATATTAATCAATAAAAATAAATGTGTTTCTGTCAGTTTTTTACACATTTACATATCTGTAAGATTTACAGTTTCGTACAGAATACGGATAAATTTACCCGGAGACATGAAAATTTACGCGATAAATTGAAAATTTAAAATATCTCGGACACTATTAAAAATTCCATCGGACACTCCCAAATTCCTTAAAAAGGAGGACATGTCAGACGCATGGCAACCCTGGCCGATTTAATACACACCGGCAGAACCGGAGCCGGTATTCAAGTAAGCATTTTCACATATTATAGCCCGGTCCGGCAGACGAGTCCGGCAAATGCAGCCGGTATTGAATTGGACAAATCGGATACCGGACATACATTTTTTTATTTTATTTCAGTATTGTCGTTGATCAGAATGTTTTTTACCTTCCGTCACCGTTAAGTAAGGACGATATTGTCTTGATCTTGTCGGTGATGAGTTTTTAATCAATAAGCACATTTTATAGTCCATAAATTCGATTTTACTATTTTTACAATTATATATATATATATATATATATATATATATATATATATACGTGTGTGTGTGTGTCTGTGTGTGTGCGTGCGTGCGTGTGTGTAACAAAAATTTCACCTGCGCTAACACTAACAGTACAATTCCAAAAATTATAATTATTTCGTATTCTACTTCGTTACATCCATATGAAGAGCTGATTAGGTTTTGGTTATAATTGGTCAACCTGAAGTACATTCATTTGACGATATTAACCATTTTTCTTGAAAAAACGATGTTAATTATCATTTTTTCACATTATTATAAATATTAAAGAATATTTTATTCTCTAGATGATTTGAATGCATTTTATACTTCATATTAAATATATGTGGAGACAGCATACGAGAATTTTACTTGAAATATAGGATCTGTTGCTAGAAACTTTCTGTATGGAATTTATATAAAATACATACAACTGCCGGAAGGTAATGTGTAAGAAATAAAATGTTTTGCAAAGAACTTTATGTATGAAATTGGTACAAAATATATAAAACTGACGCCGGAAGGTAATGTGCTGGCCACATCAGATTTTTTATAATTATTTTACTATTGGTTTATTACTATTTATTTGCCAAAAATCAGTAAAATGTTAATTAATGTTGTTATTTTAATTGAAAGAAAGTAAACTACTAGTTCCTTCTAAAGCGGGGTTTACATTGGTATAGTCCAAGCTTAGATACTTGTACTAGTACCTAACCTATCTAGCCTACTATCTCGAACACAAGACAGTTGATGTCTTTCACTTAAAAAGTATTAATATCCACTTGTACTAGTAAAGTTATCACATCGAGAGGATGTATCCATTTTCTCAACTAGAAACAAAAAGTTAAAAGAAATATTTGTTCGAATTAGCAGAAGGGAGTCACGAGGAGCATCCGCGCTTCTTCTAGAAGATCGTAGTGAATATCTAATCTAATATATGACTTGAACTCTGTACAAAACAGAAATTTACTGGCACTAGCTTGCAAATACACTAGCGAGCAAATGTTTACGTTGGTGTAGTAGACATGCAAGCCAATAAGCTAGTGTCAAAAACGCTGGTGGGGAAAAGAAAGTGGCTTTGCAAGTGGTAAGTAGATAGCCTGAGATGCTATCCACTTGCCTGTTCTGATTACTTGTGCAAGTACTGCTACAAGTACTGTCCTATAAGGTTTACACTAGGTTAGTAACTGTCTTGCAAGTGACTGGTACAAAGAACTAACCCAATTACTATGCCAATGTAAACCCCGCTTAAGATACAATAGCATGAGGCAATGACTGTGGAGAGTAGTAGCTACTAATATTTCTTCCATCAGAACCAAAAACATGCTAATTTAAAAAAACAAAGGTACCGTAAATGCCGGAGTATGTGTAAAACGCAATTGGGCGGCACCGGTATCGGTTATGGTTTTGCCGATGTGTCTGAAAACGACCTAATAGTAAGCAATTTAACAAAATATTTAGTAAAATAATCCAAGTTTTAATTATTAATGGCAGCCTATGCCATTCAATTATCTTTATCTTTATACAAACATGATATGGATCATGATATCAAACGAGTATTATTTGGTTTACTTTTGTTTTATCGTTATTTTCCGCAATCATTTACTACTGTACTTAGTAGATACCAAGGTCCATACTACTGTAAATGAGTGACGTGGATGATGTTAAGAGCATTAAAATGATGTTAAATGCCCAAGTTCTAATTTTTTATTGTTGGTATAAAATGTAAATACGTGGAAAATGACAATAAAGCCGGGCGTTGTCGCATACAGCCACCGATGAAAATATGACTAAAATTGAAGAAATTGTGCTTAGTAATGTCGAAACCAATGGCTTATGAATGGTACAAACGTTTTCAAGAAGACTGTGAAGACGTTTAATATGACAAGAGAGACCTGTCTCTTTAGAATTTCGTAAGGTTATTCGCTTTAATTCTTTTTACCTTCCGTCACCTTTAGATAAGGAAGGTATTGTCTTTGGTCAAAAAATTAGGTGGTGAGTTTTTAATGAACAAGCAGGTTTTAAGTCCCTAGAATACGATTTTACTATTTTCACGATGATGTCTGTATGTGTGTGTGTTTGTGTGTGTGTGTGTGTGTGTGTGTGTGTGTGTGTGTGTGTGTTTGTGTGTAACAAAATTTTCGTCTTCGATAACTCTAATACTACAATTCCAAAAATTATAATTCTTTCATATTCCTCTTCGTTGCATTCATATGAAGAGCTGATTAGATTTTAGTTACAATTGGTCAACCGGAAGTACCCTCATTTGAAGATTTTAGCAGTTTTTCTTGAAAAAACGATGTTAAATATCATTTTTTCACATTTAATGTTATTATAAGTATTAAAGAACATTATATTCTCTATACGATTTGACTGCATTTTATACTTCATATTAAATGGATATAGAGTTATAAAATTACAAAGAAATTAAATTTCATAAATTAGCCAGCTTTGCTAGAAACAGCTACTATATTAAGAAAATTCTGATTGAAAGATGTCAGTGTCAAGTGCAATTGACATATTCGTAATATATTTGTGTTATAATTTTACTCGAAATATAGGATCTTTTTGCTCGAAACATTCTGTATGGAATTTGTACAAAATACATACAACTGCAAGAAATTTAGAATCTTTTGCAAGGAACTTTCTGTACGGATTTTAGAGAAAATATATAGGCATTTACGAAAATTCTACCGATAGATACTGCATCTACCGACTGCGTTCGAAAACACGAGTGGTAAATAGTTACCGTGTTCGAAAATTGTACAATATCTACTAGAGGTGGGCGCGGACCGTGATTTTGTCGGATCACGATGGGTCACGACATGACCCGCGTGATCATGAATATAATTTAAATTTTGCGTCGTGATTGGACGTGAGCGTGAGTCACTAAAAAATTGTCGTGCGCGATCAGGCATGATTGAAATTTAATCGGGCGTGAGAACAAGTTTTCTTCTATTTTTTATTTAAAAAATTGTAAATTTCCATCTTTTACTTTACATTTTTGTTATTATTATTATTATGTCCCACTAGTATTTTTTTTGTATAAAAATAGTGTTATTGTTGTACCCAAAATTGTATACACAGATGCTCCGATTTCACTAAAGATATACAAATCTTTAAGCCCGTTTGACACGATCATAATTTTGTTAACAAATGTGTTACCAAATTTATATTGATATTTGTGATGAAATAGAACAACCTATTTCTCCATAAACATTCTTTTCCAATGAAACCAATCTGTTACATAACTTATTACCAATTTGTTAACAAATTTGATAACAACTTATGACTGTGTTAAACAGGCTTAAATGTACATAGGAACAATTACGTGACACAAACGTGACCCGCCGGGCGTGATCGGGCGTGAGTGCCAAAATAAAATCGTGAACGTGAGTGATCGTGAATCAAATATAAAGTCGTGCGTGATTGGTCGTGATTACTTTTTTAGTTCCGTGAGCGTGCGTGATCGTGAACAACAAGTCACTCACGCGCCCACCTCTAATATCTACCAGATGTATCTACCGAAATCATAAAGAATCTATTCTCAAAATTTTAATCTATTTTAATTTTTTTCATAGGTTATGGATCCACCTTGTTTACCACTTGCGTTCTTAAAATATCGATTTCGGTAGCTATAACCTGATAAACAGCTGTTTACCGATATATACCGGTAAGAGTTCACAGGTAGAATTTTCGTAAATGCCTCATATAACTGACGGAAGGTAATGTGCTGGCTACATCAGATTTTTTTTATTATTACACTGGCGTCGGAGATTGTAAAGGGTTTTATTCATATTAAACGCGTAGTTCTTGTTTGACAGTAAGATCTTGATAATGTATTTTGACTCGAACGAAATTTTGTGTTAAAAATGGTATAAAATGTAGTGAAGTGAAGCAATTGTTGGAGAAAGCTTTTGGCGAGGAAGCTATGTCGAAAACAAGTGTTTATGAATGGTACAAATATTTTCAAGAGGGCTGTGAAGACGTGGGACATAAAAATAGAGCCGGTTATCCTTCTATATGAACCACCGATGAAAATGGGGCAAAAATTGAAGATATTGTGCGTAATAATGACGTCCGGCAAACATTTTTAACGGTACAAATATATTATGATTATATTTTGCAATGTCTGGCGCATTGGCGAATCCGTTCCTTTTAATTCAGCAATATTCACTAGGCTATATATTAAATTATCGTGATGGAAAGCGCAGTGCGGCCGTCCCGTCACGAATTACATCTGCCGCGTAATTGAAAACAGAGTATCCTTTTGCATGTTTATTCATTAGTGAGATATGTTCCTCAGATTAGGCGGGGAATAAATCACACTCTACAATAAATTTCACCCTGATCTTTTCCGTAATTATTAATATAAGTAAGAAAAAGTTATATTGTCGTCTGTCGTTAATTTCAAACATGTTAAAGCGCTGGTTCACTGCAAAAAATTATTTATTTGATTACTACACTGGAATATAGGTTATATTTTTTGTTGTTGCTGTTAAATAATATAAATTGAATTGAAGTATTTAAATTTAAATATTATGTAAGATTTTTTTATCAAAAACTTTTGGCGGCACTCTCCATGCCAACAAGGAGTGCCCGTGAAGTAACGCTTGGTAAATGTCCACACGGTACGAATATGTCATCACCATTGCCGATGTCTGTGTACAAAGCAGATTGTCGCAGCCAGAAATGGGTAATATGCCGCGATGATATATTTATTTAATATTACTATTGTCCCCTGCAAAGTATTCCTCATTAAATATAATGCACTTATGACTTCTATCAACGCTGTTTCCAATCTACATAACTTTTGTGCAAAGCATTTTGTGATATAACATATATCTCCTTCAGCGATTTTGCAAAATGTTGTCCTATCAATGTCCTCTCTTCAACTTTAGAACAAGGAAAAAGTTACAGAGGGTTATATCTGCTAAATACGATATGGCATGGTTGGCAGGTTGAGTAGTCTTTAACATTTCCTTACCCTCTTAATACGGTTTTGCGTTATAGTATTTTTTGCGATCGTCCAGAAAATGAGCTGTTTCTGATCACTTTTTAGGGACGTCGTTATGGTTTTTATGGTTGTTATGTACTATAAAGATTGTTAAAATCGAATTTGGTATTTTCAGTACTGAAAATGGTTACTGTCAACAATTGTTAAGCGTTTTGACAGTCTTTATCATAACGACTGCTAAAACTATGTATTTATGGTTCTCACGTTGTTATTTGACGTGTGACAAGTTATTATATCAATCAAATATTATTAATATTGACCTTTCTGTCAAATATTGGTGTTTTGATATAGTTTAGCATGATGCAGTTTATTATGCGTACCTAGATTCTGCTTCGACTTGAATAATGATCATAAGAACGATAAAGACTGTGATGGAAGAAAGTTACTTTTGACATTCTGTGGTATTCTCGAAAACTCTTTGTGATGTGAGATGTTTTTCTTACATATTCAGTCGAAATAAAAAATCACGTTGAGGTCATTTGTAGGAATTAACAAAGCCGTTCTAAATAATGTATAAGTTTCCAAATATAACATAAAGCTCATATTGTTCTTTAGTTGTTTTGGGAAAACGTTTGCGTACTAAATATAAATAGCAATTCATTATTTTAAAAAATTAAAGCTTTGATAGATAAGATTAAGGTTTAGATATTGTCAAATAATCTGGTTCATTCACAAGTATTATTTTGTAAAGATTGTTAATAATATCGACGTAGGTTCTGAATTGACAAATTCATAAATATTGTTACAAATATCTTTATGATAACAATCTTTATATGCATAGCAACGTTTATGACTGTATTGCTCTGAATAGGTCACTTAAACCGGAAATTTCTTCTTTACTGAGCTAGCTTGGAAAATTGTTGTAGAGTTGTTTAGTTATTTACAATAAAAAATAAAATAATGCGTACCTATAAGATTTTTTTTTCTTGAGAACACGAAAAAATTTTGTATCCAACATGACCTGAAAGTGTATTTACTATACAGTGATGGGAAGATAGGTGCAGTATGATCTTGTTTTTTGGTTGGATAATAACCCGGTATTATCCAAACAAACAACATGATCAAACTGCACCTATCTTCCCATCACTCTTTTCTTACGTGAATTGAAGTATAGGATCACAAACTTCCAAAGCTCGCTTACGGCCCGCTCTGAAATATGTTTTCTCACCCATTAAAGTATCACTTTCAGGTCCTGTTATTTAAATTACTATTACATTATGCGTCGGATAAACTGTTGAAAGGGGGAAATGACTGGCGAGCCCCATAGGTGAGCCTGTCACCTCCTTGATATATTTTATTTGTTACACACGTGTAAATCAAATTTAAATTATATCAAAAACCTGTCAGTTGAAAATTATACTTATTTTTATTATGTATGACAGTAAACCTTGGAGTTTGCAAACTTTTGTTTTTACGCAGTGCTATTAGTTCTTAATCATTAAGCCTTATGCATAGCTGGAAATAGTAGTAAACTTTGCCATATGATAAACATTTTTATGCATTGCGCTTAGTTATTAATTATAGCTCTTACGCATTAGGACAATCGGTAGAAATGAGGCTAGTAAAGAAAAGATTAATTTTCAAAAGTAGTAGGCGGCATCAATAATTGAAATTTACAAGTGAAGTGAGTAATTTATTACTAATTGTAAGGTTATAGGTAATTTTAAACTTTATTATCTACTTGGCATACACTTTACAGACCGTGGTACCAACATGACAAAAAAATCAATCCTCTTATTTTAAATTCCGAAAATCTTATTATAAATATCACTTATGGATGTAGCTCGATCAGAGTTATCTCTTCGAGTATTTTTCCTCTTTGCGTGTAATACTTTGCACTAAGTCCGTGAGCACACATTCACTTAAATCCGCCATTTTCCTGCTATCGTCAATATTGTACGCCTGCAAACAGTGTAACGGATCCCCAGCGCTTTGCTGATATAAATCTGCCACTCAACCGATTAATCCAAAAACTTGTGAATCGTCTAAAAACGTGTCTTGCGTCTTGCCTCCGCCGACTCTGTCAATTTTCATGTGTAAATATTGAGTTAATCCAGAGAAGAGCTGAGAGCTGAAGGCGTAGGCGTCACACAGCAAAGCAGGAAAAATAGAAGCAACGCCACGCAACAAGCGTCAAGTGGATAAGTGTCAAGTGATTTCCTTCTCTTCACTGCCAGGCTACACTTATTAAAGCCATGCCGAGCACGGCTTCCTAATTACAGGTACAAGGATGAGCGGGATACATTATGACAGAGGAGCGCGGTAAATAATAAACTCCTGACAACGCGCTTCTTATATCTATAGTGGCATTTTGTATCCATTGTATGGGATGAAAGACTTGTTCACTAACCGAATAATCCTGCTATAAGAGACTTTATGAGGGAGACAACTTTTGATTATCAGAATACAGGAGAAAAATATTTACAATATAGGTATTTAAATTGTGGAACCTTTAAGTACCACATTGGAAAATGGACAGTTTATTTGTTTATAGCAAATAAAATGTATAGACAGAACTTAGCATGTTACGGACATGAATCTTCTCGCGGACTCTTGAAAATCCATATAAACAGGGTAATAAAAATCTGAGAAGAATCAGTCATAGCTTCATATTGAGAAACATTCCGGGCCTTAGTCAGTCGAAGAAATTCGTTTCACCCTCGTCGACAAACTATGGCAGGTATCTTTACTGGTGATTGTCCTCTGAAGTACTATCTATATAAGATTGGTATAGATATAAACAGTACCAGTCAACTCTGTGAAGAGGACGAAGAAACTTCTGAATCGAAACACGTTGTAAGATATGTGAATGTCCAGCATGGACTGTAAGCAGAATTAACTGACTCCTGGAGCAGTAAGTGGTTTCATAAGAACATTGGAACTACTTTTATAAATCGTCGTGACAAAAGTGGTTAACGCTTAAAGCCCTAAACGAAAATAATAATAATATTTGAATCGTTCATGGTTCTGAATGTTATAAAAATAAATGTATAAAAAGTTTATATTTCTTAAAAGGTTTAATTATTTCTAAGAACTTAAAACTGGAACAATCTGTTTGTAGCTTACGTAGATAAACTTCTAAATCAGTAAAGATTAGTTGTGGTCTTAGAATTTTTGTGTCCCGGGCGTGGTGGTATATCGTGCAGTAGTAGCATGTATGTGAAATGAATCTGTGCGTTTAATTTAGTAAGTTTGAAAGGTTGGGCAACATGACGACGTTGCCGCTGCGGCGCTGTGCGGTGCGGTTGCTGCCGGGACCGCAGGCTGCCGAGACGCCGCTGTTTGACGTGGGTTATCGCGGTCCGTTTGAGAGGTCTGTAATATAGTTGATGGTATCATCAGGCCTGGCATTAGCGTACTGTACCAAGGGGACCAATCACGTCTCCGTCTACACACACGCACTGAACGCGAACGAACGTCTTCCCCAATCCACCACCCCACAATTTATTACATTAAAATGAGAAGCCAACTCTACACCCCCACACGAGGTAATACGCAACCGTGTTACATATCAATTATCACGGCTGATTTTATCCAGCCGCAATTCCCCAGCCCGTATATTTAAATCTCGCATATTGCGGCCACAAGCCCTATATGTTCGTATTTTATTATTATTTTTTCCCGCCTTTTACCCAATAAATCAAAAGAGCGTTCAACGCGCATACATACCGTTAAACGCCCGCCTTATAATTCACCATTTACTACCACATCTATTCTTCATCATTTGTCATGTTCGGGAGAATAGATTCACTCTTCTTAATCTTACGTAAGTTAGACGAGGGTTGTTCTCTTAATTTCAAGCCTAATATAGTTTTTTAATGATTTTATTACGTTTTCTTCAAAAATTCTCCAATTTTCAAAACCATTTTTTATGTTTCTGGAGGTAGATGGTGGTTGACTCATCAATTATATATTTTTCTGGTTATATACGACTCTTCATCTTGGACGATTATGACGGATCTTCTGAAAGACTGTAGAGGTAAGCATACCTTAGTATATTTTTCAGGTTTGTACTACGAGTCCAAGCTTATAATAATTCGGCCGGCTTACATTTTCAACTAATTATAAAACCTACAAAAATTGTAAGCAATTTATACAAAATTCTGTCGACTAGTTTAAATATAGACTTAAAACTTACAAAAACCGTCGGCCAAGTAAAATTCAGTTAAATTGTTGACAAAAAGTGAATATCGAAATTTTGACAGTGATATTTAATAATTCATTTGGCATTTCGCTTCTATACGATATTGTCAATTTAACCAATAGTTAAAATTGGTCTATAAGCGAGGCAACTGGCCATAAATGGCGTAGTATTTGAATTTAAGTTAAAATCTATATTTTAAACTAGTCGAAAGAAATTTCTAGATATTTATTTATTTACGTAAGTTTGTACATTTGTTGAAAATGTAAACCAGCCGAACTATAAGCCTGGGCTTATGGAACAATACTGAAAGATATACTACGGTGTGCTTACTACAGTTCTTCAAACAATCAGTCATAATTGACGAAGAGGAAGTCATACTGTCATTATAATCATCGTTCACATATAATAGAAAAACATGTAATTAATATAAACCCATTTGATACACAATATGGTCATGGCAGATCGTCGAATTAAACTTCGAGATAATGCAGAGGCTGTGGGCATCTCCTATAAACAGATTCAAAATATTCTGACCAAAAAGTTTGAGTTAGGAATGATAAAAATTTCTGCAAAGTGGATCCCCCGGCTTCTAATATTTGATCAGACTTGTTGCAGTTGATTTCGGGCATCGATTTTGTAACTGTAAATTCTGTCTGATTTCAAATTCTGTCAGAATTGGGTTTTCCCCAGTACAAATTCTATTGCTCCAGATCAGGAGAATTTGAAATCTATCCGGTGAAAGAATTGAGGAAATTTCAATTCTGTCAGATTTCAAATTCTACTGGTCTGGAGCAATAGAATTCGTAGTGGAGAAAACCCAATCCGACAGAATTTTAGATCTAGGCTTTATGTGTATGGAAAGATTTGTTACTACCTATTTATAGACCACGATGAAATATTTTATAAAATTGGAATTATGGTATTGCAACAATGGAACAATTGTAGAGATTATTATTATTATTATTATTATTATTATTATTATTATTTGTTTTCAAAACATATACAATATACATAAATTATTAAAAATACACAATAAATATGTGACCGATTTTCGGTAGCGAAATACCTCATCCGGACCACATGGAGAGAGTGCTGAGATTTGAAAGAGGACTACATTGAAAAATAATGTAAAAATAGTTGTTTATAATACATGCGGACTAAATAAATGTTTAATGAGTGTTACGTTTAAGCGCGCGAGCTGGGAGCGCGAGCGTTATAATCCCGCGAGTTAAACATTCATTTTAACCGCGACTGTAATACAACTGTTTATTCAATTTCCCTATAAATTTCTCCGATTTAAGTGAAGATTTTTACAAATGATACTAGTATCTTGAAATGTCGCTAATTGCTTACGTTTCTCTAGTCACTGAGTGTGAGTTTTTTAAGTGTTGCCATACTGATCTATAGTTGCCATGGGTTGAATTGTTTACAGGAAAAAATAAATAAATTGAAACTCAACTAGAGAACGACAGTTGAATATGAAAGAAGATACAATTATGGAAAAATTGCTACCCAAGACATCAAAAGAAACTTCCAAAAAAAATTACTAAATATTTTACTTCTTAACTTACACAGAAAGATTAAAGGAAAGTTACTGAAGCTGTTATTTTAAATTATATTCCAAAAATATGAAGCCATCGTCACTCTAGTGTTATTGGTCCATGCTAAAAGCTTGTCTCATTATTTTCAAGAACTTGGATATAGACTAGAAAAAATGTGTTTTTAGAGACTAGATTGTAAATATTCACATTATTTTTGTAGATTCCCTCAGTGAAAGCTGTGTTAAAACAAAATTGAAGAGGTTTTAGGAGCAAAAAATATAAAGTACTGAGCCGTAATAACGAAGTTTTATATTGGTTAAGGTCAGTTCATTCTTTAAAAAATGAAAACGTAGATATAGCTAGTGGATACCGCATTGTTAACTGGTAAATATGAAAATTGACGATGTGGACGATCGAGGAAATGTCGTAGTTGTAACCAGACACAAAAACTAGTAAACCTCGCGTATTCGCTATAATCATTGAAGCAGCCATAAATGTTGTGGACATCTACAACTGCAAGTATTGACTTCGATTATAAGAAAATGAAATGCGTACCTAGTTAAATAAATTTGTTCTTACATTGTTCAATATCTGTAATATAATGTTTAATTATTTAATAAATTTGATTATGAATATTCGCGACTGAAATTAACACATAGACACCTAGCGGTAAACTTGCGAACCCTCCGAATTGGTAATGGCAGCCAATCACACCTCAGAAAAATTACCAAAATTACCAACTACGTCGGCCATCTTAAATGAACGCAGCGCCGCTATAGGACATTTCAGTCGCCAGTAAACCCTTTATTATAATAGACTTTTAAATAAATAATTCTGAAACTGTTTTTTTTTTTTTTAGAGGTTAACATCTCAATGTTTTATTTCAACAGACAATGACATCAATATTATAACATTCTTATTCTTCTTGTGGCGAAATGGCTGGCATACGTTGAATATTTGAACTTATTCCAACAATTTTGGTTGACATTTTAAAACCGCCAGTAAAATAAAATTGTTTAAAACGCTAGCGAAATAAAATTATTTATAAAACAACAACTTTAATGTTCCGTATCCAAGGAAATAAATATGACTTTATAAGGCAAAATTGAATGAAATATATTAATAAATTTCTGTGTTAGGCGCGAATTTTACAATCTACCCTCGTAATGTGCTTCAACGTTTTTTCGTCTTCTTCTCAGAGTCGACAGATACTGTTATTACCTATACCAATCTTCTATAAATAGTACTTCAAAGGACAATGTCCAGTATGAATATCTGTCATATTTTCAAGGTACTTTTTCTGAAAACTAATAGCTGCTTGCTGCTTGGCTGAACATTAAGAGAACATCCCTCGTACGTTATAATTCATTGACTATATCAGCACTAAGCGTCGGAGAATATGCTTCAAACAATAAATTTCCATATCTTTGCTTTGTGTGGGGTCGCATCTCCGTTTTATGTGTGTTTCAATATTTAAAAGTTGTCTTGTTAATACGGAGACATCCCGGGGCGGAATCTGATTACTCATCGGAGCACGGTCCCGGAATTTCAAACAGCTAGAATTTTTTTAAGCCGGAACTTGAAAGCGGAGCAAGTTTGTAGCAGTTCTATTCATAATTCCCTCATAACATACGTGGTCAAAGGGAGCCATCAGTGCTGATTGCACACGTCAGGTCTCCGGCGTCATTCACGAAACACGAAGCGTCTTTCATCTGAGAGCTCCTCTGTCGTCCTCTGCTCTATCGATGTGCTGCGGTTTCTTGCCGAACTTGTGATTAAAATACGCTAAATCTCTGTTTGCATTTAATCAGTCATCTACTCATTTAGCTCGGGCTGGATAACAAGAAGTTGGAGAACTTTCTTCCCGCAGTCGCTGTCGCTCTGTACGCCCGTCTCAACCTCAAGAATCACGAGTAATAAAACCCGACGGCTACGACTACGGCACACAATCGATTTTACTTTGCTTTACTTTACATTAAGCCTGGATATTTATTTGCTATGTGTTATTATATTGTGATTAGGTTTTCTTGTGGATTTGCATCGAGTAATGGGGAAAAAATACATTATGCAAGACGCTCTACAAAGTGTGTCTCCGACCCGTAATATTGTAAGCTCGAAGCAAAACTTTTGGTGTTTGTATCAAAAAATATGCCGGTTTAGATCACCTCATTAAAGCGTTATGCATGTTCTGATCAGATCTGAGGTTCCTCGGTTCCAATCTACCGGCTGTATAAATGTGTACAATTTAATTATTTAAATATCTAATCATGGTCGTCTTCGAATTGTATATGAATTAAGATTTAGCTCCGCCCATTCCGTCAAATTCAATAGTGATGTTTACAAAGTTTTTATGGAGATCGAATACTATTGCTATTTTGTTATTATAAAAATATACGACTATGTTATAGTTACAGTAACAACATTCAAATTTCAAAATTAAATCAACTTGTAAGTTTATTGGCAAATGTGAAATCAAATGTGTTGAAATTAAGATACAGTGTCAGTGACACCCTATCAGATCATGCAATAAAATTATAAATATAATTATGACAAGGTATAACTGTCACTGCTTGTTTTTATATTGAATGCAAACTTTTCATTATTTGTGCCTTTCAGTTGAAATAAAGACATACCTACACTGTATAGTAAAATAATCTTACTATTTCTTTAACGTAATTGCTATTTTTTTATGGAATAATAAATGGGAATGAAAACTGTAGTTCCGACAAAGCGACAAAAATAATAGCTATTTGACATTCAATATAAAAGCAAGCGGTAATAGTTACTGCCTTGTCATAATTACGAGTACCTTCAGTACTTGAGGTTTTGGTTTTCAAGTGCTGTTGTACCTGAGATGATAATAAATAGAGAAAAAGTGCATAATACAAGTGAGTGTACAAAGTCTGTCTCAGTTTCGTAATATTGTATAAGCCTCGGTGAAAACTTTTGGTGTTTGTATTGGGCTATTAAATATCGGGCACTCGCACTATTCTCGCGGCGGTAATGAATTGAATTGAGAAGAGGTTGGTGGAGTACGTGCCCGCAAGGTTGTCAAGACGTTGGCGAAGTTTGCGTCGGCGGAGGAGTGAGGAGTGGGTCGGGGTTTTGTGAAAGTTCGTGGGCTTAATGCCGATGTGCACGTTGTACGTACTCTACTCGTATAGGTGGAACCCTCGCGACAACTTGAACGGGAACTTGGCCACTGCTAATAGCCGGCTTTGCGGTAATTGCCGCCGCTTTGTATGTTACACACCAACACCAACAACCTGACGTACAATGGCAGCGGCAGCAACGGACACTCCTCCCGTCTTTTAAATGAAAACGTGAATCGCGCGCGGCGCGCCTCATTCGGATCGGACTCTAGCTTACTCCGAATGCGAATGCGAACACGAGGGGGACGTGATTTGTGTAGTAAAGTTTCGCGACTCGCTGCGGCAGTTGTCGCCGCCGCTGACATCAATAATAACCGGGAGCGAGTGGCGAGACGAAAGAACCAAAGAGTACCAGTACACCAACCAAGCACAACTCACCCAGAAACGCGCTAAAGTCACAAACACCCAACAACGATAACCTCACCGAATACAACACCGTCTTTCGGATTTAAATGCTAATAAAGGTGTATGAACGCCGGATTTAAATTTGGCTCCATTTTATTTCTTTCTGCTCCAAGTAAAAAGTGCTCACTACCGCATCATGAAACTTCTAGCATGAATTGGATTATGTTTATATGATCCTCAGTCTCCAAGCCATAAATATCTTGTGATTTGACGCCATTCGACTTATTGTTGTTTTCCGATATCAAAGGCCGAAACCCAACGTGTATTGATGAATTATTAGTAAACATAAAAGAATTGTTTTTTTAAAAAATTAATGCAGGCAATCTTGTTAGGATAACCTTTAATTTCAATAAACTTCGTAAAAAGAGATTTAAATTACTGTTTTACGGGCCAGGGCCTCGATTTTGTAACTATAAATTCTACTGAATTTCAAATTTCATCAGAATTTAAATTTTTCTTCACTCTTCCTCAGAGTAGATTATAAATTCTACTGGTCCGGAGAACTAGAATCTGTTTCTATCGTTTATGTTTAACATTTCTTTATTTACGTCTAGTTTGAAAAATCATATTTATATATATATATATATATATATATATATATATATATATATATATATTCTTGTAGAATTTGAAATCCAGTAGAATTTAAAGTTACGAAATCGAGGCCGTGAGCTTTTTCGTCTCTTCTTGAAACATCATATACAATGGAAATCAAAAACTGGAGAAAAAAGTCAGTCGTAGTCTATCCAATGTGGAGAGATATTCCAGACCTCAGTCAGGCTATGAAGTTTATTTAAGAGGAAGTCCAGTATTAATAGATTTCAATAAAATTATTATTTTAAAATTCAGGTTAATATCGGAAGTATATATGTCTAGCGTTAATTTTTTTTTTTAATGATAATAATTCTTGAATTTTCGCTTCAAATATTAGTGCAGGACCAGCTTTTACTATTAATCCTCATCCACAAACGTCAAGCAACTATTAGCTCTCGGCATTATTTTTTAACATTAAATAGTTGAAAGAGCTGTTTATAGATGAATTAACGTAGTTGGACCTTAATTTTCACAAAAAATGGACATACAATCTTGTTGTCTTAAACCATCGATATATTATGTAAAAATAGAAAATCGTTGAGAAGTGACATTTCTGTTTTTACTTGTAAGCACAGATTTATATTTATATATCGAACAATTGGTTAAGTCGCTGTGTCCAATTATGACAAAAACGTGGTTGTTTATTACCTTTACCTTTTGAGGTATATAAGGTTAACCGGCCATTGCATCCATTAACCGGCAGATTTCGTGTTGTGAGAGAATGGTCCGGTTTCGGTGAGGTGATGAGTCGGGGCGGCAGGTTAATTGGTGGTAGGTGGTGATGAACGTCTGCTGTGTATGAATTGGCTATTAGGCAGGCCGTCGGTTCTGAGCGCCTTGGCCCCATGACCGGCTGAATAGCGCCTCATCAAGCAATCGACCCTTGCCTTCCTTGCCTTGCGATGCAGTGCACTAACCCTTGCACTAGTCCGAAGGGAATTAAACACTGCGTCACAACTGCTACGAAATGGAGTGATTTTAGGCATAAGAAGAAACAATTCCTCATTGTTTGGTGGTTGGTAGCTTGGTAACCTTTGTTCGCGGCGTCCATTGTCGGCGAAGCCGTGACGTCACACGCCACTGACTTCATCTTGTTAGTTGCTGACTGCTGACGTCATTCGTCACAATGCGGATCGGTTTTGTTCTTATTTGCGTCTCGTCTGCCTTTGCCTTTCCCTGCTCTGCTAGCCGCAATACATTTCACTTTCGCAATTGTATTTCACCCAAGACACTACAAATAAACTTCCAAACATTCACACCTATAGCAGTAGCAGTGATATGACACAATCCCTGAGCGCAGAGAAAAGAGTCAGCTGCAGAATAAGACGGAAGAGTGGAGCGTCCCTTCGCTCACTTCACTCCGAGGGAGAAAAGGCTCTGAAGGTCGCTAACTAGTCATCAAATATTTAAACATCCCGAGAGGGTTCGTTCCGTGGCCGGTGTAACGGAATCGGTCATCGATAGCTTCCTCTAGAGTCCATTGCAAACAACGACACGCGACGATATTAGCGGCATTACGTCGTCACGAGTGACCGATCGAGGAAATGAACAATATTTCAACTGAATTACTCACAAGCTTGGCTGGTCTCTTTACGTTGAGCTTAACTAGTAGGACGTGATTTTTTGACATTTTAACGTCATCTTTTGTCAGTTTAACAAATAAAACAGGCGTTTTAGCACATCAACCCAATATGCAAAAAATGAGTGACGGAGAACTGGCCAAATTAAACTGGGCGATGGTCAAGTAGACGGTAGTTAAGTGAGTGATGATTAAGTGATCGACAATTATTTAGGCGACGAAAACTTTAAAATAAATTGTACGTTTAGCAGACTTACAATTTGACTGATTTTTTGCAAAAGGCGAAATAGTTAAAAATAACACATATTTATCAATAGGGTTTCCAAGGCAGTAGATTTGATTTACAAATTACTGATTGGTAGGACATTGTGATTACTTACCGATCAAGAGGCGAGGCAATATTGTATATTAAGTATTAAGTACGATATTTCGTTAACGTTCGAGATGCTTATAACCTTTTTTACACGATCGACGCACAATTTTTTTTAAATAAGGTCTAGCGTCCAACCGTAAGTGATTTACATCACTTGCCGTTCAGTAATTTGTAAATAAACCCTACTGTCTTGGAAACCTTATCGGTAAACATTTAAAAAACCGATCGTGCAGAAAGTGAATAGAAACAACAATCAAAGCTTATTCAAAATAACTAAAAAATTTAAATATGTCAAAATAATTTTCAAATCTTATATTTCTCAATTTTGTGCGTCGATCGTGCAAAAATGTAATAAGCTTTGTGCTCAGTAAGTGCTCTTCTATCGGTCCTCAACCGGTAGGAAGCACTTACTGCTCTTAAAACTTAAATAAATATAACCTGACGCACAATTTTGTAACTCTACACATCTGTTATTTTGTCGCCTATTAGGCTTACGCCTATTGCCCAATTGACTATTACCCAATTGCCATTGCATAGTTTACCATCGCCAAATTGCCATCGCTCAGACACGGTCTTTGTCCTTCATGAACCACCGATGAATATGTAATAAAAATTTAAAATATTGGCTGATACCACAAGCCATGTTTTAACTTATTAACAAATTTATTAAAATATGATTTTATAGCAGAACAAAGTTTGTAATCAAACAAATATTTTAAGCCAGGTTTAACAAAAAAAATGTAGATTGAAATTTTGACTGCAATATTTAATTACTCATTTGACGTTTCGTTCCGATTCGACTTTGTCAATTTAAGAAACTCTTAAACTTTAAGTGCCAGCGATGCAACCGGGCATAAGGGAAGTTTTTGAGGAAATTGGTATTTCATGCAGTTCATGTGACTTGTAACTTTTACGTTGTACCGAATATGAAGAGGACATTAAAATGAGGAGATGGAGGCTAAAAGAGTTGAAGGCTGTACTGCAAAGTGCGTTTTACAAATGTTTTACTGTTTGAAAACATTATTGTCATAGTGTCATATATCTAAATTGAACTGGTCATTTTAATATTGATGAATAAATTAGTTTTGAAATTATTTTTTGTTCGAATACTATCCCTGTTTCAAATTTGGGAGCTTGGATAGTGTGATGCTTTGTCGATATAGGGTTTTTTAATTGAAGGCGTTGGTGCAGACGACAAGGGTCGCCTGGACGGGTGTAAGACGAGTCCCACCTACATTCTATCGATTTATCGGAAAGAAAAAAGGAGTTGAGATTATCCGAGTTCCATATAAAAGTTTGTGCAGGCTGTTTCCGCTTGGCGCGGCGCGGCTTGGCTCTGCTCGGGAGCGAGCGACGCCATGTTAAATGGATCCGAAGTAATTTCGTCAATTTGATCAGCGGGTACTGTAAGACACACGGCAGTAGTTACACGATTCACTGGGCTTATGTCTTCTTTTCATTTCGGTCCGTAACTTTCATTCGATTTAGCCCTCCTCCCGCCCGCCCTTAAACGCTTCGAGTTAAAATAGGTGTAAAATTCTTCTTAGGTAATAGCCAACAAATCCCTGCTATTCCTACGGTGCGTCGAACGGCGCCGACGCCTTTTCAAATGTTTTTCTTTTTCACCTGCCAAGACGCCGCCCACCGCTCGATTCGTTTCACTTTACGACTATTCAGACACTGCACTCCTTTACATCTATTCAATTATCATAATTAAGTGAAACAGTTGATTCAGAATTTACTACTACTACCAAGTTTCATCAAAAAATATTCATTTCAATCACCAATATTAATATTGCACCCTCAAAGTATTTTCCGTTAGATACAACTAAGAATCTCTTAGTAAAATCAACCACAGTCCAAATATTCTAATAACAGTTTGATAAAACTGTTTCTAAAAAACCTCCTGTAAAAATTTCTAATATATAATTGTTTAATGTTTATTTTTCTATTTAACATCCAATAAATAATTTTCTAATATTTAATATTTATTTCGTTGTTTATCTCAAATTTATAAAAAAAATACTGCTGAATACCTATAGAAAATCATATTGAAGGGAACTACTTCAAACATATTTAAAATAAAATTTGTAAAAATGTTAACCATATGTCTTATTCTCAATAATTCTTACATGACCCTCATATAATGCAAATTCTTTATTTTCAAAATCAAAAAATCGCCGAGCACATCAAAATGGGTCTTATTTATTTTCCTGTTAAAAAAAAAACGACTGATTCAATATAACTTTCAGTCGAAACGGTATGGCTTGTTAAATTCGAAAAATTTCGGCTCTTTTTGCCGAAATCTTGTACTTGTATTACATCTGAAATGGCCAGCCTTGGGCAGTGTGCTATCTGCGGCCCGAGAGACAACAGTCAGTTTCTGGTCGGGCCGTGATCCTTGGACCCGAGCAAACGGAGCGTTTGGCTGCCATGCCTCCAGCTCTAGAGTCAACACTGCCATTACTTCTGCTCCAACGACCGTGTTAATAAACGTATTATTGGGTAAAGTAACACGGCCCGCAGGTTGTTTACTTGCACACACTCTCTATACTATAGTCCCTTACACTCACAAAAATAATCCTACATCTTAGCCTCATTCCCCCGTCTTCCATTTGTGGAATGAAAAAGCCCGGCTCGGCGCCAATTCATTAATTAACTAATTAATTAATGAAAATAATATTTATGTACTCCGAGCTGAGCTGAGCGACAACTATGAGTCACAAGAAGAATAATTCTCCGGCGAGTGGAGTATAAATGTTGTTAAAATTCACGTTTCCTTTGAGGAAAGTTCGGCCGCACAAGCCTGCTTTGAACCTCCAAGAAAGTTTACACAAAGTTGTAAATTATAACTCCTCATTGTGTATAATGGGCGCCACTCAATGTAATAATAATCTTAAGAGAAAATTGAAAATATCCTCAACTCGAAGAGGAAACTTACTCTCAACCTTTCTATTCTATATACAGACACATTCCTACACAGGAATTATTCCTATTTCAAAATATATGCAGGGTGTCCCACGACGAAGTTACGCGACGTTTTACAAAATTTCGTGATATTTAACTTTTTTTATCTAATTAAATAAGAACGGGCACAAGTTATTGCACTACGATGGTGAATCAAAAGTTCGCAGCGTTTCACAGAGAGAACAGGGATCAAATACCTGTATAAAACGGTTTTACTTGCTCGTCATATAAAATGGTAAAAAAAAACTTGGAAGGGAAGCTTTTCTTATACGATATGAAGGGGTTCCCAAAAATAACGAAATGGCGTATGGTAGGGTTCTAGTTCCTACTTCTCCCACTAGATATCTTTACTAGACAAGACACCTTGGATCTGTTGCTCAAGCGTTACTTTGGAGAAACATTTGAGCGGTCAATGTAATTTTGTAGAAAAATAGCGTCCACTTTGTGAAATTTTAGCAATAGGTAGTCGGATATTGGACCAGGAATTAATAACAAAACAATTTCTCAATTCCTCAACGTTTCGATTAAGATTTTAATCATTTTCAAGAGCTAAAAATGAATATTACAATGTAGTACATAAATAAAAATATAGAGGATTTATTAACAAAATTTCAAACAGAATTTAAATTTTCTAAAATGGCTACATGCAAACAATTATTCAACAATATACATTGATTGAAAAATGTGAATTGTATGGAAGAACAATTTAAAACAATAATGTTACAATTAAGTACATAAAAATCAGATACTTAAAAAATAATTTACATACCATTGGGTTGAGATTATATTAAACTGAAGTGTATTGTTGCAAAGTAACATAGTAAATGTTCAAAATATAATACAATATATATGAAAACAGGTGTTGACAGTCTGAGAAACAACTAAAGACTGGCAACGTTCTGTGAAACTGTGAGCTGCCAAATGTTAAAATTTTTTTACATGTATACCTAAATAATCAAAATTAAAAATGAAAAGCACTAGAAAGGCAATCTCAAGAAGAAGTTTCTAAAATCTTTAAATAATTCTTATTTAAATTTTGAATATCTCTTCTGAAATTAACTGAACTTGTATTTTTGACAATGTGTATCATTTCCAAAAATAAACGTTTTTTGTAATTATCTTCTCTGTCTAAAAATTTTTCATTATCAAAATCAAAAAAATGACCTAGTTGGTAATGATGATCTACAAGGGCTGTCTTTTCACTCTTAATATGACTATTTTTAGAGTCGGTTCTATGGGTCTGTATACGTTTGCCTAATCAGTTTTTGGTTTGACCTACATATGTCCCAGTACAATTTTTACAATTTATCTTATATACAATGCCTGTCTGAAAATATTGAGGGGTATTATCTTTTAACTTTGTAAAAACTTATCCTAATTTTCTTGTGTTATAAAACACCAGTTTGATGTTATTATGCTTAAAAATAGCTCTCAATCTTTCAGACAGTCCCTGTATATATGGTATTTTATAATAAAATTTTAGTTCAGTATTGACCTCAATATTGTTATTGTTATCGTTGTTAGTGGTAACTTCTCGAATAAGTATTTTATTTACTAAGCCTTTCGGGTAGTTATTTTTGGCTAATCTAGTACGTAAATTACTGATGTTCTTTTCTTTAAAAGTTTCGTGACTTAACATAGGATATCTGTATTTTAAGCATTTAATTGTGTTGATTTTTTGCGTCATTGGGTGAGCTGAATTAAAATTCAAAACTCTATCAGAAGTTGTAGGTTTTTTATAGAAATCAGAAATCAAACTGCCATCCTCACGCCTTATTAATAGGGTGTCTAGAAATGGGAGAGTGTGGTCTTCTTCTAGTTCAATGGTAAACTGTAAATGTTCATTGTAATTGTTAAAATGTTGTAAAATGGTAGGTAGGTCAATGTAATTTTTTTCATAAACGCTGTTTGACTTGGTGGGCAATTTTGAAATGGCGGCCATTAATAAGCAACGTGTTACCATCAAGTTCTGTTTCCTTTAAGGAAATCAGCAGCAATGAAGAACGTACAAAAAATCCAGATCATTTTCAGACACTTCTTTCAAGTCCTAGCAGACACTCAAATGGTTAGTTCTCTGATTATCGGAAAGCGTACATGGTACGAATTTTGCTGTGCCACGTTTCATCTTCAAATTTTTAAACAAAATTCGTTGGCGTGAACTTAAAATTATTTTAGTGAGTTCCTCCAATTAATCGATTGTTCTACGACGATCAGATATGATCGCATCATGGATTATTCAGTTCTTTCAGGCATTCTGGAAGTCGAAGGACATCCCTGTAGAGAATCATTTTCAATTGATATTCGACCACACTTAAAATTGCAACGAATTTTGTCCACTGAAGAAAGTATGTTGTAGATCAGAACGAAACATTTTATAAGACTAAAATCATTGTACTGCACCAGTGATGAATCCAATATAGAGGGAATTTTTTTGCGTACTGGCGAAAATGAGTAAAAAAGGCTTCATCAACAAGGGTAAGGCAGTGAAAAATGAGTTGTTACGGGGTTTACCTGTGCTATCTCGAAAACTATAAGAGTTACGATTTCGATTAAATGAGGCTTTTGTTTACCTTTCAGAGATTTACCTTCGATGTGTTCAAATAATTGTACTAAGTTGAATGTTGTGGCGACCTTGGCCAATATTTAATTTTCAAATAACTTAGTTACTATTAGAAATTAAGAGAAATGTTTCATATATACTATTATTCACAAAAGATGACAATTCAAGGTCATTTGTTCGAAGAAAGAATACACAGCACTTTATAACAGTAGCTAAGTAACATTCTATATTAAAAAGAGAAAGATAAGTTGACGAATATCTATTTAATTTATGTGTTGTGTTGTGATATACGTAAATGGCGTCATTACTTTCTAACACACTAAAAACAGCAGTAACGTATGTCGTAGAGTTACAGACATGTAATTATCTGCTACACTGCCACTGTTCTAATGTTTATCCAGTAACGTTGTCATTTAAATCAAATTATTAATTTGTGGTTTACGTCAAGTCTATATTTTTGTTCTATGCAAAAACAAAAGTGAAGAAGATAAAACTTTGAGACAAGCATTATTTAAAAAGAAACTAAATTTTCTAGTAAAGTATTTACACTTATTTTTAGTTAAAATGTATCTATAAATATTTCGCGTTGCACGCCTATGGGTACGAAATGCAGTGAAGTTAGTTGCAAGTAAGATTATATCAGACGCTTCATAAATGACCTTGAATACTCATCTTTCGCGAATAATACTTTACTCGTAAAATTTTATTGTTTTTTTATAGTCTATTTACTGACATAGACAAAATTTTGTTCAATCACTATCTTTTTCAGTTTTTCTTCGATTTTAATAAAAAATAGCCTCTTTCTTGGAAACAGTTGAAGATCAGACCTATGTTGATTAAGCTTTTTTTACTCATTTTGGTCAGTACTATATGCCCTTAAGGTTTTACTAAAAGTTGGAAAACACCCGGTATATTAGGATATTTTACATTATTTATGGTTGCAATCTGACAAGTAAAGACCAAGCCATGGAGCACAAAGACTGACCGAAATTCATAACATTGTTCGTCATCGTCGTCTTATAGTAGCAATAACCAATCACTGTATTTCAGTGTGTCGATAATAGTCTAATAATAATACGAAGTTATCTATAACCCCATTCGCATGCCACATAATATACACCTTCCTGTAGTTGATAATGATTCAGTACAAAACCTGGTAATGAAATTAACAGAGCAGAAGCCGGGATCTCGCTCCGTTGCTCGGCTTATGCAGCTTCAGCACAACTCATTACATCTCACACAGCCAACCAAACCACTACAATTGCTCCTCTGTTATTTCTATAAACTACTCCGTTTCAATTAATATTCACTATCTCCATACGGGGGGAGAAGAGAACACAACTTCCACTCTTTATCAAATCATGGACTTTTGACGAAGAAATATTTTTGTAAAAAAATCATGGACTTCACTGGGAGTTGAATCCAGGATGTTTTATGTCTACTACGATGCTCTACCAACTAAGCTATGATATCCCCTTGAATACAGTGAATTTTTCACCTGTCTTACTGCTAGTCTTAAACGAGTATGCATTCATTTTGGAGCATTGATTACTTATCAGAAAACGGGACATACTTGATGGTTTATATCCTGATAACTATACTTAATGGATTCAATTAATTAAATACGAAATAAAATATCTGACAAATTTATGAACCAGCATTAGAAGAGATAAAAAATACATTGACTTCAAAGGAATTTCATAGATCAATTGGTAGAGTATCCTACTAGCAATAGAAACGTCCTGGGTTCAAATCCTTCTTCATGAATTTTTCAGAAAATCTTTCTTCGTTATTAGTTTGCTCATGGTTCTTAATGTTACAATAATAACTGTATTATTTTTAGTCAAAATCTTAGTTCGGCTGAGGTCATTTTAGATTAACTCAATAAATTGTTTTTTTTTTGTCCTATCTAAGCTGAGCGGTACTGAATATACACACATCCGCTCTTACCAATTCTGCATCACCAGCGAAATAAACTCAAATTGATCTGAGCCATTCAGTTCAGTAGAATGGGTAATGTTGTGAGAAGAAATGTCAATTTGTAGGTTGTAAATGTATTATGAAAGTTGAGTCTTCCTGGTTGAAAACAAAAATGACATACATGGTACTCTTTCTACATGTGAAACGTTTATTTATATATATATATTTTTTTTTTCATATATAATCTTCTTCAAGAATGGCATTGCGTAATGAATAATATATGATTTTTGACTACATACGTAATTGAAGTAGTTTCTTTTTGCCACACAAATTGTAGAATTGTTCATAAGGCGACGTATGTCGTAACTCTGTTCATCCATATAGTTCGTATATATTGGAATGTATTTTGATACAGAAAAAGATAGTTTTCTAGTAGGTATGAACACAAATTATAGAGCAAATTGAAATAAATAAATATATCATCACGGCATATTACCCATTGTTGGTGTGCCAATCTGAACTACCTATAAACCAAATATTATTGCGCAATGCCATTCTTACGTAGAGAATACTGTATGTCCCAGCTCAGTTCATCTTAACTCACTTATCAACTGAATTGAGCAAAAATATTCCGAAAATAATACAGCTAATATCTATAAAAACAATTTAATATATAATTCACGGAATTTTCATTGACGTGTTATAAATATAGATAAATGTTCTTCTATTCTTGTGTGTGGGTGAAGGACATAATTGTTGTTTGTAGCATCACGCATGGTCTGCCTGACGTTGCGTAGGATAGGAAGGAGAAAATGTAGTGTTCCCTGAGAGCTGTGCACGTGTTAGGCTAGGGAACCAGCAGCCGTTCAGATTTATAGCATTGTAATGGGGCCAAGTGCTTCACAAGTCGCGCGGGCATCACCATTTTGTCGCCTCTAAAGGACTTTCTTGTTGCCGGTGGAAATAAATTGGGTTTACCGCCTCCATCCTTCCCGTTTAGCTGTCTCACCGGAGCAAGAGATCACCGACTCCCGCACGAATGAATGTTTATTTGCTGGTAATTATAGTGATTCTTCCGCCAGCCCCTAACACAGGAATCAATTTCTTTCTCCACACGACGTACAGACATTCTGTAACTGAGTTTCAAATTCATCAATTTTGAATTGAGATAAAAACAAAATTATAGATTGTAATAATTCCAAGTTGGAAAACCAAACGAAAAATGCAAGAAAGGATGAAAACAATAAAAATAGTTATTTACATACCAAGTGCGTGAACGCTTGGTTCCCGGATGAGTGTTTGGCGGCGCGAACTTGCGAGCGTTGCCATAGAATAGTATAAAACTAATAATTAGTAATTTGTGTACAAATAATTTTATTAAAATTTTATTACATAACACTGCTTTGTAGCTAATTTTAGAGTGATGTGTCAAATTTAATTCCAAATATTTTAATGTTTTTTATGTAATGTAGTGTTAATCATGGATCATGGTATCTAAATAACTATTTATTATTTACCAAGTATTTCACTTGTAGTATATAGCAAATTTAAACTTAATAAACTTGTTTTTTTACCTTCCGTCACCTTTAGGTAAGGAAGGTATTGTCTTTGGTCAAAAAATTCGATGATGAGTTTTTACTCAATAAGCACGTTTTAGAGTCCCTAGAATACGAATTTACTATTTTTACGATGATGTCTGTATGTGTGTGTGTGTGTGTGTGTGTGTGTGTGGATGTGTGTGTGTGTGTGTGGATGTGTGGATGTGTGTGTGTAATAAAATTTTCGTCTGCGATAACTCTAATACTACAGTTACAAAAATTATAATTTTTTCGTATACTTCTTCGTTACATCCATAGGAAGAGCTGATTAGATTTTGGTTACAATTGGTCAACCGGAAGTACCATCATTTGAAGATTTTAACAGTTTTTCTTGAAAAAACTATGTTAAATATAATTTTTTCACATTTGATGTTATTATAAATATTAAAGAATATTTTATTCTCTATACGATTTGACTGCATTTTATACTTAATATTAAATGGATATTGAGTTAAAAAATTATAAAGAAATTAAATTTCATAAAGTAGCCATACCTGTGGAAACAACTACTATATTAAGAAAATTCTGATTGAAAGATGTCAGTGTCAAGTGAAATTGACATAGTGTGTCTGTTTTATAATTTTACTGGAAATATAGGATCTTTTGCTTTCTCTATGGAATTTGTATAAAATACATACAACTGCTTTAAGGTAATGTACAAGAAATAATAATAATAAATCTTTTTTTCTGCAGATACATTACACTGTATAGGCAGTGTGCACAAAAGTAGTCAGCGCCGACAGCGGACAAAAATGACAAAATTGGTTACTCATTGAAACATAGCAAGGTTATGTTTTATGTCAGAATAATTTTGCAATTTTTATTTTATAAAATATTTGCAATGAATGCGAATGATAAGACGTTAAATATTATGTGATTCAGTGGTGGAGCTAATAATTCTTACAAAATTACCGATTGAAGTATCAAATTTTATAAATTTCCTAGAAGATTATATGAGGAACAGATGTATAAGAAAATAACTTTTTAACAGATATCTTCTACTAATATGAAAAATTCTTTTAGGTATACATATTTTCTCATTATAAAAGATACTTATCATATGAATAAAATTTCAACAATAGTCGTCTGATTGCAATAATGAATTACATAAAAATGTGTTTCTTAAATTAATATTTGAACAAGATATAATACAAGAAGCAGAAAATTGTCTTAAAATTGTATAATACTTGCAATTGTATGAAATAGACATAATTCGTCTATTTATTATAGATTTTGTATATGTAATATTAAAGATAGAAATTCACATTGTTCGTATTTTTCGTGTATTTTCTTTTCCTAGCTAGTGCAACTGATTCCACTTCGAGCCTGGTATATTTTTAATGAAGAATCTTCTTCATTTATTGCGAATATAAAAGAAAGATGCTAACATCATACACTGATATCGTGAAATGTAGAAATTTTTTTCTTTCCAATCATTCAAGTTTTCCAACTTTTTAATCTTAATTTCCATGTATTGTCCATCTTGTAACATTCAACTAATATTATAAATTATAATATAAATTTAAATATGATAAAATGGTTTACAGAAATCACACATATTATGACAAAAATTATATTTTCTGCCACAGTACCTTCGCTGATATTTTGACTTTTTTGATTGTCACATCACATATATAGCATTTTAAATATTTTCTTTATTCATTTCAATATACTATGATGTATAATATTCATGCACAAAAGCAACAACTCAAAATAAAATTGTAAATTGTATCATTTTCTCGAAATGTCAAAATTGATTCGGTAACCAAAAATGTCAATGTAGCCGTTAGAGGCGCTGACGCTCAAAATGTGCACATTGCCTATATAGAAAACGTCACAAAATAATAATTTTCTGTATGAAATTTGCATAAAATACATGCAACTGCCGGAAGCTAATGTACAAGAAATAGAATATTTAATTTAGCAAGGAACTTTCCGTATGAAATTTGTACAAAATATATAGAACTGACGGAAGGTAATGTGCTGGCCACATCAGATTTTTACTATTAACATTACGTTTGTTGGTTATGTTTTACCGACTTCGCGAGTGCTCTGTTTTGCCGACTCCCGCCAAATGCACTAAATTCATTATTTTAAAATTAAATATCATTCATTATTCCACCATTTTCTTTTATTATTATTATTATTAAGCGAAAGAATGCTTGACAAACTATACTTTTTATTACAAATATATTTCTTTAAGAAATAGGAGAGTGTTTTTCTCCAAAATTTCCCGGTCGCTTATCTGGTGGAGACCTGGGAAATTGGCGTTTCAGACGTTGCTTAGGCGACGCGAAACAACACATTTCAATGCATGAGTACGAAAATATAATTTTCTGATTTCTTTTCCATGCTGAAAACAATTCTTTGCAGCACGCTTCGGTATCCTAGCAATGAATTTTACTTGTAAAAGTATAGGCCCGTATTCTACCTCTTGAAGTAGCGCTACTTTGGAAGTAGCTATTTTTCGAATTTTTATTTTATGAATAGACAAGAATAGGTTACATAATTTTATTTTATTTTGAGATCATAAACTTGTTTATCCGCCATCAAAAACGGGCGCAATTTGGCTTTTATCGCCCGAGAGCTTGTAAAGTCGCCAAGCAACAGATATTCAATGCCCTTAATACATAAATAACTATTATAAATTGAATCTATAATATTTGAAATAAGTGGTATTTACAATTTAATTTATTTTTATTTCTTGAATTTGTAAGGTTGACATTTGACACTTCAAGTAGCGATTTTTCGGAAGTAGCGCTACTTCAAGAGGTGAGAATACGGGCCATTGAATGTTTGTTGTTGTCATAGATACGCAACATAAATACAAAAATAATAAATGTCGAATTATTTTAAAATAATAATCTTTTATTTCCTATTATTTTTATCTTGTGTATATATAAACATAATTAATCACACCAAAGGAAAAATATCATCCAATGCAACGAATTCAACTAGATCTCTTTTAAACTCGCCTTCATATTTAAGGTCTGATCGCGAATCTGGTTCGACTCCGACCCATGCCAAAATTATTTCGAATTTCAAATGGCACTCTCCCTGCCAGCAATGAGTGCCCGTGAGGTGACTTCTGATAAATACACGCACGATACAAATAAGACATCATCATTACCGATATCTGCATACAAAGCAGATTGGCACACCCAGAAATGGGTAATATGCTATGATTTGACCAATCAGTTAGGAATGAAAAAAATTCTACGGGGTGGGACCTCCGGCTTCTGACGGTTGATTATAGAAATATGCTCGTTTTCATGCATTGTCCGACTTGCTGCTCCGTTATAAAGCTGACCTGATTATGGCTCACCACTATCAGCCTGAGCTTCAATCAAAACAGCAGTCGAAACAGTGGAAGTATAAGGATTCACCGCTTCCCAAAAAAACTAATGGTGTTGTTCGCTTGCCTTGTTTTTTGGGATGCAAAGGAAATATATGAATTACCTTCCTAAGGTTCAAACCATTACAAGACGAAAGATATGCTGTTCCATCAGGATAACGCTCCAGTACACACATCAATAAAATTAATCGGTGTGGTTTTGAATTGGTACTTCATCCTCCACATTCACCATTAGATTTTCTTCTTTTTCGCAAACTCAAAAAATTCCTGAGAGAGCAACGATTTTTGAGCACTGAAGATCTAACAGCCTTATCGGAGTATTTTGCAGATCAGGACAAAGCATTTTATAAGACCGGGACCATGATATTGCAGAATCAATGGACGAAGTATAGAATCTTAAAAGGTAACTACGTTCAAAACTAATATAAAAATTAAATTTCGATAAACTTCTTTTGTGTTTGACCAAGAATTTTTCATTCCACCCTCATACCAGTTAAAAGAACTCATCTATCGAATTGGGATTGAAAGAAATTTGCTGACAAATTGGTGGTATCTGCGTGTGTATCTAGGTACATATAGTGTTTGTCGTTAGGTTGGATGTCCGTCACATTAACATACAAATATGGTCTGGAATTCAGCGTCGGACACAATGGGCCAGCGAGTGAATAATTCAACGCAGGAATCAGATCGTCAGAGAAGGCTAGTGCACACTTATATCAGCGCGCGTCGTGTTCGCGTTTGCATATGTATGCCCAAGGGTTGTTTTGCCGGACGGACAAAACACGTCTTTTTCGGACAGGGTCACCGACGGCGGCGGGCGTCTTTTTATAGAGGACAATGTGACGCCAGCTGCCACATCCCCATCCCGTATGTAAATCCATCTTACCCCACATCAAATGGAAAATTAAATGTAGCAGAGCAGGAAAAATCATCGATTCAGATGGCTGTTTAATCCGTCCGTTGGGTAATTAGGAGCATAACTCAACGCAGCTCCAATCTTTCTCTAATCACCACGAGGCGAGGGAGGCCATCAAATATGTACGGGGCTGTTGAATGCCGTGTTCACGTGTTCTCAAATCGCCATTAGTGACGCCGTACAAAGGCGACTCGTTAGCAGGAGACGTGCTCGGACCGAGGTTTGCTCACTTTCTGGACCCTACAGCTATACCAGAGGAAGAGCAGTTCAGGTGCTCTCATCATACGAGTATGACTTCATTTTCAAAGTGTAAGAACGTTTTCCCAATTTTTTCTCACATCTACATAAGAGATTTCCACATTTCTTTGATGCTATTAGGTGCAATAATTCTCTACTGATGGTATAAAATAGCATATAACGATTTTTTTCAATTATTGTGTTAGCTGCTCTATTTTAATAATTATTAATTTTTCCAATTATAATTGTAATATTTTTACATGGCCGTCATAGTAGACCATGAATATATTCAGAATGAAATTTGAAAAATGTTTTATTGCCGAGAAAATTAAAACTTTGACATCGTACTTAGAAATCTAACATCGCGAATCAAAAGATTACAAAAATTTATTATTATATCTAGTGACCTATGTATTTTTTCCAGATAAACAATACACCACCAAAATTGCCTGCTAGTGTGGCAAGTTCTGTCTAACTTAACCGATTTCGTATGGTATGACTAGCGAATGAAAGTTGACGTTTAAATTATTTTATAGATATGGTTTCTTTTGAAATCCTAGAGAATAGAATTGTACGAAATATTCAGATATGAAATTTTTGCATGAACCCATTTAAATACTGGACTAGGAAAGCACAGAAATACATTACTATGTCTGGCTGAAAATACACGGCCGACTATGGTAAATGAATATCAAAATAGGGCTGCGTTTAAAATATTTTAAACACTTTTCGTTTATGTTGATTATAACAAAATATCTTGATCTTTAAACTATTTAGTTTGGCAATTCTTTGAAATAGGATTATTTTTAATTTCCTGTAACAGTAATTCCGACTCGAGAGTTGCTTACACCTGAGACGAACGAATAAAAATTTGCGGTATTAAATTTTTTAAATCTCTGAATCCTGTAGCTAAGGTCATTTTAAATGCCTCCTGATATTGAGTACAATTCTAATCTTCTGTAATGGAATACATAAGGTTCAGTTTCCTTTCAAACCAAATATAGGGAAATGTTTTCAAAAAAAAACCACATCTAGTAAATAATCTAAACGTCAACTTTCATTTGCTAGTCATACCATTCTCTTATAGTTCTCGAGATTCCCATGAGGAAATAGCATATTTTTTTTTCAAATATCATCTTTCTTATAAAGCTTTATGGGGTGATTTATACATACAGTTTTACTGAATAAAATTCTTAACTTTTTGGTGTTAAAATTTTTAAATTCGTTTTATTTTGGTAAAGGAACTTAAGTCATTCATATGAAAATAATGGACTTGTTGCACTTTGAAAATGAGCTCCATATTTGCATCTTTCACTTTAGTGTTGGTGGTTCTTTTCCTGAATTTACCGTCGGGTTTTCGTATGAAGTGATAAGTGAGGAATCCTCTTGTAGTTTATGGGTGTCGTAATAGCCGGGGTATAACTCATCACGTAATAATGGCGTGGGCTTGATTTGCGGGCGAGTTCAGCGGGCCGGTATACATCTTGTCGGAGCGAGTTAGAACGCGGAGCTGTCGCGCAGCCACGTGCATTATTTCGTGTCCGAATACTCGCGGATCCCTTTAATCTCTCGCAACATTAAGTAGCCCTGGGATTACATCGTCAAACTTGCCGCCAAATGGGCTTCGATTTATATCGCCCTACGCCCTATACCTATATACTACCACATGCCCGCCATGACAAGCATTATGATCTACATTTGTATATAAATTACTACGCCAACAAACTTCCTACTGTCTACCGATTAATAATTACGCAAACACAAACACCTAATGCCTTTTTACTCCGCTCATTCATCTGGCCAACTTTAAATTGTCATGTTGTATTTACATTGAAACTTTACCAGTTTTGCATAGCAGAGCTGAAGCTGAAAGTCTTCATCTGTCATATGAAAATTGAGCGGACAATTATTGTGGATGCCATTAGTTTTAAATTACAGCCGAGCCGGGTTATCGTAGCTGGAGCTGGAGAACTCTAGCCGTGGTGGTGTGGTAGTGCACCGAATGCACTTTATCGATCAGCAAACCCAGCGCTGCCCGACATATTTATACGATTTATTTGTGAAATAAGAAGGGGAGCTGAACGTCGTCTGAAACCAGCCAAGGGCTCACAAATCAAACATCCACATCCCGTTGACCATGTACCAATATCTACGAGTATAGTCTGCTGTCTTTGATGAGTGCCACGGTAGAATTAGCCGTGTAAAACAACAATAATTATTTATATGTCATTTGAAACATGGAAAGATTATGGTAGAACAAAATTTCTCCATACATATGTTTCTTGAAATGCTACATTTCATGGACGATTGCAACAACATCAATGCAAGAACTGATATATAATAAGGACTAAATAGCTTATATTTTGGTGTATTGGATAAATTTTATAAAAAGCAAATTTCAGACCAAATTAAAAGTTAGTTAAATTATTTATATTTTATTTAATTTTACTTACTTTTGGCGTAAAAAACACCCGCCATACTCTTATTTATTTAAAATTTACGGAATAGAATATTTTCGTCTAAAGAAGAGATTGATGCTGCAATTCATGATTATTTGAAACATTTCCACGGGGTGCATTCTCCAAGCCAGAAATGAATGTCCATGAGTTGACTCCTATATTATGAATATGTCAGCATCATTACCGATATCTGTGTACAAAACAAATTAGCACACCCAAAAATGAATAAATAATATATTTAAAAAGTATTTCAAGAGAAGATTGGTGTGAACTTTTAAGAAGTGGAAGGAAAGACAGGTTGCCTGTATTATCGTTGAATGGAACAATTTGAATATACGAGCCCAGGCTTCAACTGGCTTACATCTTCAACAAATTATAAAATCGACATATATGATGAAAAATTTCTACAAAATTATTTCGACTACTTCAAATATAGACAAAATCTGGCCGCCAAATGACAAGTGATAATAATCCAGTCGGCATTTGAACGGTCAACTCCTAGTCCAGATTTATTTTCTACCGAGGCCCCTTACATTTGACACAATATAAAAAAAACTTTGAAAAAATCCAGTGTGTACAGTAAAAGTTACCTTGCAAGACATAACGGGACAATACTCTAACAAAAGAATGTGTTTGTGGATAAAATGCCTAATAGAATTAAAGCTGTTATTACTAATAAAAGCGATGTATCCAACGGCAGAATACTTCAATACCAGTGTCAAGTTTAAAATTTATATTTTAAATTAGTCAAAAAAAATTCCCCACCATTTGCGTAGGTTTTATAATTTATTTATTGAAAATATAAACCGGTCGAACAATTATGAACCTGAACCTGGACTCTTATTCAAAATCTTATTCTGATATCTATATGGTCTGTATAATACCCGTATGATGGCGAGATGAACAAGTAGTAAAAATAATGAAATGGGAAAAGTTAATTCGGCGCGTTGGGCGTCATTAGTGCATGAAACGTCACCGTCAGAGCCACTCGCAGAGCAGCGGGTAGAAGCAGAAGCAGAAGCGTTTTATGTAGGGTTCCTTTCATTTAATAATGAGGGGCACCGTGAAATCGTACGGACGCAGCGCGCACCAGCTTCCGATTAGATCTCTCTCATGAACAGCACAGCCTTTGTGGCCTGGCCTCTCGAAACGTACGTAATTTTCTAATTTCCAAAGAAAAATTCATAACTGACAAAGGGTTACTTGCCCTCTTAATGCTTGTCTCATTGCCGCATTGTTAGAGTTGCGTTGCGTGGCGCGCATGTATTCTTCATGTGGTTGGGATTAATAATGAGGACGGAGGAGTGGACGGCTTGGCTAGGCTGGACTTGAGGTGTCACGGGAAGCAACACGAGGTCCACCGGGAACCGCTGTGCTGTCACTCCCCCAGGACTCCACAGGAAACAATAAAGCGCTTGATTGACACTCACAGAACCAATTACCTTCACACTTCATCTATATCTTCTCACAACCACAAGACGACAACTACCATTCTCACAGATTTACTTTCTAATATTTAAAACTGCGGTAAGGATAATTGTGTTATTAAATTTTTATTCGAAATATTTAGTACATCTAACGAACGGTATACATATATGTTAGCTCAAAGAATCTTACTTCCCTTTTTGTACGATCAGGGTTTACCGTTGGGTTTGCGAGGCAGTATTCAACCGGTAGAAAGTACTTAGTGCCCTAAATACTTAAATAAAAAATTACTATTAAGTCTCGTAAAGATTTTAGATCCCTTACCGTAAACATTAAATATAATATTTTAATAGAGATTTTACAATAATCAACGTCTCCTCTGCGAAAAGCGAAAAGTTTAGGGACTCGAAGTGGTTCTAATCGCATACGAGACTAAATGTCTCAAACAAAGTGAATTTTAACAACATGTCTTCTAGGTTGTATAAATTCTCACCTTAAATGCAGCGCCACCACATATTACTCTGGAACTAACTGACCAATTAAGTGTCATTTTTTAATCCGGATCTAAGAGCGTACTTGTAAATGTTTAAAATCTACAGCTATATAGATCGATTCTTACAGATCTGTAACGCTGTAACAATGTTACAAAAACACATCTATACTTGTTGATTAATATAAAATTGTACATAAGAGTGGCAGATTTCGTTGCAATTCGATTTTGTTCATTATTTACAGATTTACAAATCTGTAAGACTTACAGATGTGAACAGACACCATCCATTAGAGAATATAATGTATATATTTCTATTAGTTCATGAAAAAAATAATTTAATAAGAAGACATCACCATACCAACCAATAGAAAAAAAATCTTGTACTTCTATTAGGATATCCTTTGTGTCTGAGAATGAGAGAGAAATTAGAAAGACGAATTAAAGACGTAAATTTTTCATGAGATTTGTTTTAAAATTAACGAATCCGTCGGGTGTCGAGCAAGGCAAGCAGCAGCTGTGCTCCGAGTAATGAACAGAAATATCAATTATCAAATCTCTCGGACCGATGTGAACGAACAAATGTCGCCTCGCCTCTTCGCCTCGTCTGCTATACTGCCAGAGGCTATTCGCGCACAATTACACCGACACAGTGGAATAACACATCAGTTTGGTTGGTTAAGAATGCCTCATCCTCGTCCTGTCGTCCTCGTCATATCGGCTTCGGCTGCAGTGCAGTGTTGATGTGATGTACAAGGGTTTAGCAAGCTGTAGACAGAGACGGCAAGCTTCCAACGTTATTTGCCTGAAGAGACGATAAGATAAGGTACCGCTAGGTTATGGAATGGCACTTTAATTACACTAATGGGAGAACCAAATGTTAATTACAATTCAAAGTCTAAAAGAGAGGAGAAGGATCGCAATTTATAGACAGAGGAGAGGGAAGCAAGCAAAGCAGCTGAGCCCGGCTTAAAAATCTACTCCACTCTGAGATAAATGAAGGCGAGATGCGTCGTCCCATGTGTGCGCGGTCTCATTAATATTTGGCACATTTCGCCCGGCCACCAAACCAATAAATGAGAGTCCGAGTGGCTGTGGCTGTTGATTCAGAGGGAGACTTTAAAAGCGCGTGCGTCGAGTGCGAAGCGATGTCGAATATTGTCTCGTACAATTTTCGCTTTAAAACCTCATCGTGGTCGACTTAGGGCCAAGTCCCTTGGACCTTCCAGCCTGCCTTCCAATACTAGGATAAATGAGTGTACGGCCGCACTCTCTCTAGAGACAAGACAGTACACTCCGACCGACAACACCACACAATCTCTATTTTAAAGTAGGTAATCAAGTATCTATCGACGGCAATTCGTTAATAATATATTATTGTTCGTTTAATCTAGCAATTATTGATGCGGCGATAAAAAATTTGCAACTACCTCGATTTAAATTATTTATTTTCTGTTTATTATAAATATTCTCCTTTTAATTATTAATTAGGTTTTCTCCAAACTTTCTGCCTGCTATCCGATTCGTATATATTAAACGTACGTTTTACGGGCCTAAACCTTCTTGTGGGCCTTAGTCAGTTGAAGAAATTTATTTCACCCTTTTTGACAAACGCCAAAGAACTATTAACTCTCATCAAAAAAGTATCAGAACCATAACAGTTATCTTTGGTTATCTGGTCATTGTTCCTGAAATACCATCTATGTAAGATTGGTATAGCTGTAAGCAGTATCTGTCGACTCTGCAAGGAGGACGACGAAATTTCACGGCCACGGCAAATGAGATCGGAAACCCACCCGATTGAGCAAAATCGGGAAATTCTTGAAACAACAATTCATACAATTAAAACCAAAGAAATCGAAAAAATACAAGAAAAATGGCAGAATATAGCGCCATTTGTGATCAAATTCAACGGCTCTTCGCTTAGTAAAATATTATATGTATTTAAAAAAATGTAAGTAATTCATTTATAATTTTAATGTTTTAGTTATGAAACGAAGATTTTACTTGTGTTTTCATATGTTGAGTAATTCATTTTTACATGTGCTTGTAAGTGTTGTTACATTATAAATTTGTACATAAGCTATAATCAGCCCGATTCTGTAAAATGTTTCTAACATTGTTACTTGTTAGCAACGTTACTGTGAAGTTACTCTGATAGCAACTATCCTAGTAACTGAATACGTATTTCGTATTTTGTAATTTTATTTTTAGTAACGTCGCTACAAGAGTAACTTTACAAACTGAGTTACTAAGAATTGTGGAGCGCATGCGTATTTCTTTTCCTTCGTGTGTTCTACTCTGACAGTTTTTAGTATTTACAAGTGAACAAAAGTTCATTTTTAAGTTTTTAATATCTTTTTACATCGTGTATAACATAGCTAGGGCTTCAAAAACAACCAACTAACAGTTGGAAATATTAATAGTTTATTTAGAAAATCACAAAATAATGCTTCAATGAAAACACATTCTCCTAAAACTAATGAGGTTAAAGTGTTATGGCAAGAAATTGAAAATATTTTGAATAATAGAAAGAAAGGAGCCAAGAAAAATGTTGAAAAATGGAAAAGAGTATGTACCTATTTTAATCTGTGTGTTGCTTACTCGTATACATAACTAACAAACTATACCTAGTGGATAAGCATACAACACGATTTATTTTAATTTTTAATAACCTAGAAAACGAAAACAAAGAGCAAAGCACGAATTATAAAGCAAGATTATACTCGTATGTATAAGAACAGGTGTCGGTCCTGCTGCAAGTTCCATTTTAACAGATTTTCAAGGTGATTTTGTACAATTGCTTTTGGCAATCTGAACATTTTTTTTAAAATTTGCATCCGCAATTAGAATAGGGTACTATTATTCCTTAACAATTTATTTTCTTAACTGTTTATTCTTGTGTGTCATATAAAGATCCGATTTCATAAAGATCATCGAAAATTATTTGTAGTTATTTATTTATACATACCGATTTTCCATATCTGCAAATGCCCAATGAAACTTAAAATTTAACCAAATTCCAGCCATTCTGAAAGTTTACTACAGCTTAAATACTACGCTTGGCTAATCTCTAGCGTAAAAACTTGTTTAACACCTAAGTATCTAAAACTGAATGATTGTGTGCTTACAGAACACAAAAATTACAAATTAACTATAGTAGTAACTGTCCCTGATTTTGAAGACAATTTTAGTAACTTTATTTTAGTAAATCTTCTTACAGAATCGGTGAGGTTGTTTAATTTATGCATATGAGTTACACAACAGATTAGGTTCGACTGATAAACGAAGAAAATGCAAATTTTGTTTGAGAAAGTCAATGTTTTAACTTTAAATGAATATATTTATGTGTACATGATTTTATATATAAGAATCTTATGATCTTACCGTGAGGAATTGAAGAAGGTATATGAATCTAGGCTCATATCGGGCGGTTTACATTTTCAAGAAATTATAAACCCTGCACAAATGGAAAGAAATTTCTACAAAATTCTTTTTACTACTTTAGAATTAAAACTTACAAAAACTGTGGGCCAAATGATATATGATAATAGTTTGACCGGAATTTAATGAGAAACCTTTTAATCCAGATTTATCTTCTACCAAGACCCTTTTCTTTTGCCACAATATGAAAAACTACTTCGTAATAATCCCATGCGTACAGTGCTAACAGAATAATGTACAGTGTAAGGCGATGTAACCCAATATTAAAAACTAGACTAAAGAAATTTCTAGAAATATCTCACCATTTGCGTAGTTTTTATAATTTGTTTGTTGAATTATGAGCCTGGGCTAATACGTCTATATCGAAACGTTGGTTTTGTAAGAATAAATGCTGTATGTCTGATGATATTTCGAGTAATTGTTAACACCTAAAAAATAATGTTTTTATTTAAAAATTAAATCCATTTAAATGAAGAATTCATTTAGCAAATCCTTGTTGACACTTGGCAGCGACATGGCCTTATGTTTGCGAGGTTTTTTAATTTTTAGTCGTAAGCCAGAGTTGGACGTGTCTAGCTTTCTGAAATATTACATTTTCATAAGTTGACGTGCCGCGAACCCTGCTCAGCAGCTCAGCTGAGGCCGAGATGCAGTGGGCCGTGCTTTCTGCTCTCAGGACGTTCAGTTGTCACCGCAGTGTAGACTCCTCTGCCGGACAATAGGGACTTGTGTGTGTATCCATTTTAAAAACAAACTTTCTGACAGTTTGGCGTTTAATTTATTCCAGGGAATAAAAATGTGTGCACATGGGAATATTCGCGACCGCTACATGACGTCTTGTCGCCTCCTTTGTTTTTCTGGACATGTACAGGCGAGACGCTAACGCCCAGGCAACTCGGCACTGTCTGAGGACGGTAAAATAGTAATCCATTGCTACAGTCAGAAAAATTGACTCTGTCGAGTTCAGCAATAAATTTATAAATATCATAATTATGACAAGACACTGCTTGCTTTTATATTGAATGTCAACGGCTATTATTTATATCGCTCCGTTAAAATTGAATGGAATCCTTGCCTACTCTGCAGATTTAAATAATATTTCTGTTCCTTTAACAAAAATGCTATTCTTATTTGAAATAGTTTTTGGATCTGCAGTTTTAATTCCCATTGGCTGTCACAATTTTAATAGAAGTTTGGTTATTTTTCGCTTTTCTCTTTTAGTGCAGTCGAAGTTTAAACATTTAGTAGAGGTGCCAATACAATTTACAAAAATGAGTGAAAATATTAGAAATAGTGAAAGAGCAATAAATTTTACCACTGCGAAAATAACTAAGTTCATTAAATTAGTCGGCAAATACAAAAAAAATATATAATAAAAAGATAATTGAGACAGATTTCGTCTTTTGGAAAAAAAGAACATCTGGAATCAATTAAAATATTATTTCAATTGTAGTTGTGGTCAGTATCCATGAAATAAAAAACAAACAAGTTGTATTATTCTGCATGCGGTTTATTTATGAATACATATGTACCTCAAAAATCACCTAGCGATATTATCATACACCCTGTTGCATAAAATCGTAAAGCTATCATCAATTGGCATATCGGAGATATAACGTGATTCATAAAAATAAATGTGCGTGTTAATTCTCAAATTATGCCCTCTTCAAACTTAACTTACAGATAAAAAGAATAATTGGTCTTCAAATAAGGAAGTACGAGTATATGCTTTGACATTTGAAATCTTATAAAGAATTCTGAATCCTATTTTCATTTCCATTACTCGTATTATCGAAAATTCATGTTATCCAACTCTTCATCATCACTATTGTACTGATTAATTATAATAATAATAATAATAATAATAATAATAATAATAATAATAATAATAATAATAATAATAATAATAATAATAATAATAATAATAATAATAATAATAATAATAATAATAATAATAATAATAATAATAATAATAATAATAATAATAATAATAATAATAATAATAATAATAATAATAATAATAATAATAATTAATATAAAGAAACAGGTTATATCATCAAAATACTTCGTGTTTTCATTCGTGTCCACTCGGTACGATTTTCTTTGGATAAAACTCTTAGAAGTAGTTTGACTGACTGTTAGCTATTTTGTAGTTAACGAAAATTTATCTTACTGATAACTTTTAACTGCAAGTGGAACAACGCAAACTGAGGTTATCTATAGAATAAATTTTAACCGAATGTTTAACTATAGATGGAACAACCGGCCCTTAGTGGGATACTTATTAGCTTTAATTACAGCTTCCAGTTGCGTAAACATTGATTTTATTAAATTAGATTATAGCCGACACCGGTGGTGTAATGGGCAGCGTAGCCGACTCACGACCCAAGGATCCCGGGTTTGAATCCAGGTTAAGGTGTGGTTATTTGTATATGTCAAATGTACAAAGTTACAAAATTAAAAGGAAAAACTGACTCACCCCCACATATTGTGAATTGTAATTAGTTGTAATAATTTCTAATACAATAAAGAATTATTAATTATATGGAAGGTTGAATTTTTGCCCATTCTTCAAGTTCGTCTAGAGTTCTTTAATGGTGGAAAATGGCTTTTTACTGGGTAGCCTGTTTTGACCATGAATTATCAATAGGGTTAAAATCAGGAGACTGCGGAGGTGTTTTAAGTTGTTTCGATATGTTGTAGAACAGCCATTTCTTAAAAATAAGTGTTATATGTTTGGGATAATAATCTTGCAGGAATATATAATGCCTTAACAGTCCAAATTTACCCACAGAAAATTGAAAATTTCTTTAAAAATTGATTAGCAATTAATTGTATTTATTCATACTTTCATTTATAAAACAAATTATTTGTATCTAGCTAGATATTTGTTTTCTCAAAACTATAGGCCTACCATCTGATCCAAATAAATTTAATTTACTGGTTTCTAAAAAAAATAACTATTCCAAAATTTACGATATATTTTTTTCGCGAAGTCTAGCTAGATACAAATAATTAATATTAATAATTTCTTTCTTCTTCGGTATATTTTCTCGCGACAGTCCTGGCCATGTGCGTATCGTAATCGTAAATCGTATGAAGGAAATAAGAGGACCCGGTCCACTGATCGTGAGCTGCCTAGCTCAGCAGACAGCACTCGGTACTCGATTCACGTGGCCTTGATTCGGTTACCTGCCCTACTGCCTGCCCTTACGATTCCAGCCAAGTGCAAGGGTCATTAAGGCTTTTAGCACTAACTAAATCATCTACCAATTCTTACTTTATTTATTTATCAACAAGACTGTATTCTCATTTATATTTTGTGTTTCAGCATTACTTCAGACCGAAGGGAAGCTACACCACGCCGGCTGTAGAACCACCGTCTGCCGCTAAGCCTGAAGGTAGGAACACTTTATCTTTTTTTTAAATTTGTAGACAGCCTGTATCTGATTTAGAAAATGAGAACAGGTTCACGATTGAGCATAATACCAAAAAAGTACTGTCGAAAAGGTCTAGTACAGTGTTTTAAAAAAATCGTAGGCTGTGAATAGAGAGATCACTACTCAATGCAAAAGTCTAGTTGTCAAAATTGATCTTGAAATGTAAAGAAAGAGTATATTGCCATTCGCCGTTTCATAATTTGTTTCCATTTATAAAACAAGATTCAAAAAGAAAGGCTTTGATTTCTTTAGATAACATTTTTGACAATATCTCGTGTCAAATTGACATTTATTTAAATATTTTTAAATTGACATACGTTTTTTTGTTAATAGTAAGGATTTTTTTGAACACACTGTATAATGGTCTTGTCTGTGTGTGCGTTATTATGCAGACATATTCTTACTCAATGCGTTATCTACGTGGAGAATACTATAGAATTCTTCACGTAAGAATACCATTGCGCAATAAAAAGTGTATGATTCTTGAAGACATATCGACATACGTAATTGAAGTAGTTTCTTCTTATTACACACGTTATAGAATGTGTTCATAAGGCGTCGTATATCGAAACTTTGTTTAGGTTTTTCCTGAACAGAGTTTCGACGGAATTTTTAATATAATTCGTATACATTTGTGTCTATTTTAGTATTTTTTGTTACTTTGCTTGATTTACCAATAATAACAAAAACAAATTATCGAAAAGAGCTAGAATAATGGTTTGGCCTTCATGTGCGTTTTTTGATGCAGAAAAAGATAACGTATGTTTCATAAGTTTTGGCACAAATATAAACAATTTTTTTTATAATATAAAATAAATTTACTAAAAGTTTTGTAGTGTTTAATAATAATAACTGTTTAACATGCAACAAAATTATGAACTTAAATAAAATTAAGAGTGCCGTGTTCTACCACAAGGGGCAACTTTCTGCCGACACCTAGTAGTAGATTCCCGTATATCCTGCGTTGAAGTTCGTCCTATGGAGTCTCGCACCCGCGTGCCTAAGTGTCTGGTCGCGAATCTAGGGAACCGGGTTCGATCCCGACTAACGCCAAATATTTATAATTTTAAATGGCACAAAATTTACTTTTGTTGTTCACTCTCCACGCCGGCAATGACTGCCCGCGAGGTAACGCCTGGTAAGCGCCCGACCGGTGCAAATATTTCCTCATTACCAACATCTATGTACAAAGCAGACTGGCACACCCAGAAATTGGGGGATTGTCGTTTCGCGAAACAAATAGTACGTTTTGGTCTGTTCGCCAATTTTGAGTGTGAATCGTCGCCAGCGTGTTTTTTTTTTTAATAAATTAACCAATTTTGTTAGATGTACCAATTTTGTAATATGTACCTTTGACTATCCATGACGTCACCTCACTCGACTCAGTAGGCCACATACTTAAGGCCTGGATACACACCCTTGTGGAAATAGCACACAATACAAACACCTTATCTGTGAATTTGCTTTTTGTTTATATCTGATATTATTAGAGACTTCTGTAATATTGCCAATATAAAAACCATTTTAATTTTTAGAGTTGCTCATTGTAAAATCCGAGAAATCGATGTAAATGTTGCCCAAAACCCAATACTAGGTACCCGTAGTAAGTTGCACTGTATGGAAAAACACTTCCTATCTTTATTTAATTTAAGTTCATAATTTTGTTGCTTTTGAAACCAAATTAAGTATTACAAAACTTTAAGTAAATACATTTCATATTAAAAAAAAAAAATGATATTTGTTTTCATTATGGATTTTAACGAAGAGTGCGACATATTTCTTCTTGTCCCATATTTTCGTTCAGCTGATCGTAACACGACGGTTTTTGGCAGTATTGTTGTGACAACTAGCAAAAATCTAAACTTACGCTCATGGAAATAGTAATGCCGCCATATTAAGTAAGCGGCAAATGTCAAAATTGTATGGAGCGGCATGCTTCAGCCATTCTTGATCACTCTGTACAAATTTCATACAGAAAGTTCCTTGCAAAAGATTCTGTTTCTTCTTCCGGCGGTTGTATGTATTTTGTTTTGCAAGTAACCCTGACTGTGAATGTGATAATATACAAACTATGCACCATATTACGGACGAATGCCCCTTGTACCAAATAAGTGGAGGCCTGAAAAATTTACATACTTGTTCTGATGAAGCTCAAATATGGCTAAGAAATCTAAAGCTGGAAATCTAAGTACCGCATTTATATAGTCATATTTGTTTATTTATTTCATTTCTCTACTTCTTTTTATTGTTTTATTAATATTTTATTATTGATTGTATTGCTCATGCCATTTGAAATATATATATATATATATATATATATATATATATATATATATATATATATATATATATATATACAGGGTGTAAATGAAATAAGTGCATTAAATTTAACCAGTAATGTAACTCGACGATTTTGCTGCATATTTCGGCGCGCCCATGGAGAACAAATGGCTTGTCGTCAGCTGTCGTATTCAAGTGGGATACAAACAGCTCAAAAATTATCGGTTATCGGTTACACTTGCAGTCACAGTAATTAATAAACGAATCAACGGAAATAACATTTATTATTAATTAATTCGTAATAGTACAATTTTTAAAATTAAGAAATTTAAATTTTGGATAACAAAATTATAAAGTTCTGAATTAAACCAGGCTTTTTCACCTGTGAATAGAGGAAGACAAAGAGGAACGAGGGGTAAGAGGTATCGATGAAGAGCAGAAGCATAGTTATTAGGTTATGAGATGATTATTTATATTCGACAAATCATAATAGTTTAAATACGTTTTTCAAAAAATGTGAGTACAAACTTTTGTCCATTTAAACGAGGTACATGAGTACCAATAATTAGTGGTCCATTTATTGTTCCCGCTCAAACGTTTTTTAATGAAAATTGTCATATGTGACACTTCGTATTGTGATAAAGATGTACAAGATGAACAAATGTGCGAATATTAGGAACAGTATGATTTGGAAACACTCCGTCTAAATGCGTTGGCAACATTATAATACTGTCTTCATATCAACCACAAATTAGAATGTAGTAAAGATACGAATAAATAAATAAACCATAGGTAAGTAATTACAATATCTGTGTACTCGCTATTTGTAAACGTACACATTTTGACAGAATTTTACCTGATAAACAAGTTTATTACTAATGTCAAAATATAATTGCAACAACTGACAAAACTGTCAATTGCTAAAACAAAATTTTTCATAGTTATTGCTACTGCATTCAATTAGTAGAAAAATACGTGGAACGACTCGTCAATTTACGGGGTGGTAAAAATGCTAAAAAAATATGCGATTTCGAGAAAAAGTTATTAAGAAATATTGTTGCTCTCGTCGAGTTACATTACTGGTTAAATTTAATGCACTTATTTCATTTACACCCTGTATATATACCGGGTGTCTTAGGCCGACCGACACATGGGCGATTAACATGTAAAATTAGTTAATTGTGAATAGTATCTCCCCAGTGCAAGATATTAAGATGAAATTTTGCATGCTTATCCGGGGATACTATTTCTATGGATTTCAATTCAAATCAGTCAATTTACAAGTGTAATATTAGAATAAATTAAGAAAAATTGTAGAAGTACCATGAATGTTATTCATATCTTGAAAATAATAGTATCTAAGCAACAGCTCTGATAGAGTAGGGGTAACGTGCGCGCTTCACAATTTAGAGAGTCGGGTTCGAAACCAACCGACAGCAATATTTATTTTGTAATTTTTTCTTTTCAAAATAATTTTTATTATTAGTATGTTTTTAATCTTTTATTAATATTTAATTTAATAAAGTGGATACATTGTACTTAACAAGATTTATTTATTTAAAAAATATTAAATCGTACCTACTAATTACAACATTAAAATTTAAAAATTATAATAAATATTCAAAATGGCCGCCGTTTTGCGCTAAGCAAAATCCGAGACGATCGTAACATTGCTGTCTCACGTTGCTTAGCTGTCGATTAGAAATAAGCCTACATTCATTCCTTATTGCCGCTTTCAGGTCTTCTAAAGTGGTCAATTCATAATGGCCGTACATTTTTGATTTTAAATGACCCCAAAGAAAAAAATCTAAGGGGCTTAGATTAGGAGACCTTGCCGGCCAATTAATTGGTCCATTTAAACCAATCCAAGAATCTGGAAATGAATTGTCCAAATATTCTTTGACAATTTGCACGTTATGCGCTGGACACCCATCCTGTTGAAACCATATCCTCTCCATATTTAATTCTGTAAGTCTAGGCCCAACTACTGTTTCCAATAAATCTAAATATTTTGGACCGTTCAATGTCCCTTCAATAAAATATGGTCCAATAATGTGTGATCCCAAAATTCCCGCCCAAACATTAACCTTCTGGGGATATTGTGTTCTTGATAAATTTTGAAGAGTTGGTTTATCTTTTGACCAGTGGCGAAAGTTTTGCACATTCGGTTCGTTATGAAGAGTAAATGTGCATTCATCGGTATAACAGAGGGAATACAAAAAGTTTCTGTTTTCATTGGCTTTATCCATAATTGTTTCACAATAAGTTGCTCTTCTTTCTTCGTCGCCGTCTCGCAATTCTTGATGGTTACCTACTTTGTAACTTCTAAATCCATTTTTCTTAAGTATTCTAGCAATTTTTGTTCTACTTATTCCACATTCCATTTGTAAACTTCTTAAACTAATAGTAGGCTCCACTTCAACCCGCGCAATTATTATTTCTTCAAATTCATTTTCAATTGGTTGTATTTCCTGCTTTGTGTGATTAGCAACACACCCAGTTTCTTCAAATCTGTTAATAATACGCCTTACACGGGATTTATTAAGTACTTTTTCTGGATTTTCGGCAGAAAATACATCAGCAGTTTGCTGTAGGCTATTACCAATGTGAAATAATTTTACAATACGAATTTTATCTTTTGTAGTTAAATCCATATTATTTAAATAACACTAGCAACAAATAAAGATAGTACAATACAAATCTGCATTTGACGTTTGATTATTCAAATCAAATGTTCTCGTTTTCTTGTTTTCGTCAGGGCTAACTATAATTTGAAAAAATTTAATTTATAATAAACCAATAAAGCAAATAATAAAATATTTTTTAAATAAATAAATCTTGTTACGTACAATGTATCCACTTTATTAAATTAAATATTAATAAAAGATTAAAAACATATTAATAATAAAAATTATTTTGAAAAGAAAAAATTAAATAATAATTATTGCTGTCGGTTGGTTTCGAACCCGACTCTCTAAATTGTGAAGCGCGCACGTTACCCCTACTCTATCAGAGCTGTTGCATAGATACTATTATTTTCAAGATATGAATAACATTCATGGTACTTCTACAATTTTTCTTAATTTATTCTAATATTACACTTGTAAATTGACTGATTTGAATTGAAATCCATAGAAATAGTATCCCCGGATAAGCATGCAAAATTTCATCTTAATATCTTGCACTGGGGAGATACTATTCACAATTAACTAATTTTACATGTTAATCGCCCATGTGTCGGTCGGCCTAAGACACCCGGTATATATATATATATATATATATATATATATATATATATATATATATATATATATATATATATGTATTTTGTACAAATTACAAACAGAAAGAAAATTATTACACAAACATACTATGTCAATTGCACTTGACACTGACATCTTTCAATCAGAATTTTCTTAATATAGTAGCTGTTTCCATAGATGGCTACTTTATGAAATTTAATTTCTTTAATATTTTTTAACTATATTCATTTAATATGAAGTATAAAATGCAGTCGAATCGTATAGAGAATAAAATATTCTGTTATATTTATAATAATATCAAATGTGAAAAAATTATACTTAACATAGTTTTTTCAAGAAAAACTGTAAAAATCTTCAAATTAGGGTACTCGGTTGACCAGTTGTAACCAAAATCTAATCAGCTTTTCATATGGATATAACGAAGAAGAATATGAAAGAATTATAATTTTTGAAATTGTAGTATTAGAGTTATCGCAGACGAAAATTTTGTTACATACACACATACATACACATACAGACATCATCGTAAAAATAGTAAAATCATATTCTAGGGACCCTAAAACGTGCTTATTGATTAAAAACTCGTCATCGATTTTTTTTGACCAAAGACAATACCTTCCTTACCTGAAGGTAAAAATATTGAAATTTGTGCCAAAACTTACGGGATGCACGTTAGTTTCTTAGGAGGCGTCAGATTATGAACGAATTGAACTACCTCTATAAACGAAACATTGCGCAATGCTATTCCTACGTGAAGAATATTATATGTATCTAGAACTAGAGTGACAAGTCCTTAGGCGTTGATCTTATTGATTGGCTTGATGTCCAACCCGTGTTTTGCCACGTAAAAATTCTGAGTGAGCAGGCTTGGCTCATTGTCTTCATTCTTTCTTTCATTCTTCCCCCTTTCATCCTATTTGATGTTTTTGTTATAAGAAGCTAACTTATATAAGAATTTCGTCATTATAATATTATATAGGAGTTTTAAGCAGATAAAAAGTTTAAAACTTCTGCAACAAGAAAATGAATGTGCGCTGCCGAGTTCAGGCGCCATTTAGCTTTACTTTCAACTCCCCTCTCACCTCCAACATCCTCCTCGTCTTCTACTCTCAGCCTCAGCCTATTCCAATTATGTGTACAAGCTTTTTAAATATGGAATTCCTTCACGTTCAAGCGCCCGTACACTAAGCGAACTACCTCAGTTCTAATCTACTACGAGCTAGCTTTAAATGCATATAGTTCTTGTTCTTGTTGAATTAAAGAAACCTAGTTACTGCATTAATGTTTTTTTTTTTCGAAATAAAATTATTATTATTATTATTATTATTATTATTATTATTATTATTATTATTATTATTATTATTATCATTATTATTATGTACAGCTGAGGATGGGTTTGCTTAAAACCTGAAACGTCCATGTTTCCTAATAAAGTATCCGTTACATGGACTATCAAGCCTCTTTACTGAGAAAACAACATAAGCTCTATACTCCATTATATAGTACGAGTGTCTAATATTTTATGATTACCATGTAACCCAAATCGAAAGTAAAAATCAATTTCTATGGTATAAAAATTGAAAGAATTGCACATCATTTTGCCTCTAGAAACGAAACGTGGACATTTTCCCTAGGGAGAATTTTATTATTTTTATATTTAATACTTTATCATACAATTCTTTGGATTTTGGAGGTAAGAAGTTCAAAAGAAGTGAACTAAATTACAATGATTGAAAGCAATTTTCAATAAACTGTCAACATGTGTACCAATTCAACATTCAACTGTCAAAAAAATTATGTTGTGTTGGGCAATGATTTAAACGCTATGAAATGTGACTGGGACAATAAAATTTCATAATAAGACTGTTGCAAGAATTTTTATATACCTTCTAAGTATTAAATTTAGAAAAATATTTAGCCTCAAATTTGAAAACATCAAACACAATTGGACATTTTATAATTAATTTTTGAAATTTGTGTAATATTTTGAAAAAAGTCCCTTGATCTGAAACTATTGGCTATTAATAACCTGCTGTATGTAATTTGACACCACAGGAGTAGAGGGTTGTATTTCATGTGTATTTTTGGAGCCAATCTTTTTATTTAATTATTTACAGAAATAACAACAAATTATTTTTTTATTACTATGATAAATATTGCATAACCTTTCATTCATTTTTTTTTTTTTTTTGAAAATGTGAAGCTGTCTCTTTGCATTTTATGTTCGCCATAGGTTAACTTTTGTAAAGGGATCTAGCGCAACATAAGTTGTAACATCTAGGTCCGATATTTTCAACCCCGGTTAAATAGCCTGTTTAAATTAACTGTCAGTTAAAAGAAAAACAGTGCATCATTATTATAGCATAATATGTAAAAAATTATACATGTGTCAAATTTTTCATGTCATATTGTACTTATAACCGACAATTAAATTAACTGACTATTTAACTGGAGATGAAAATACCGGACTTTATACATGTCAATTTTTCGATACGACATTTTGTTTTAACTGACAATTAAGTTAATAGACAGTTTAACCAGAGATGAAAATACCGGATCTAAAAGAAGTATTTTGTCCTAATTTCTGCTTCGAAGATCTCTAAAATTCTTATGATATTACCTATAGAAAAAGCTTAGCTAATGTCTGGATATTCTAGACTGAAGTAATTATTTATTCCCGTCTTTGTATGAAGACCATTTATTTTATCGGAGAATCAATCAATCTCCGAGTTCATTCCCTATCATATTTATCAAGTGATCGCTAGCTAGCTAGCTAGGGTCTGTTCGGTTCGGAGTATATTCCTGACGCCGTCATTAATTCTCTGCCGTCCTCTCGTCCACCTGATACTTTTATTACGGTCAAAAATGCTCGAAATGTAATTTCCCTCAAACGGCAATGAAATCTCCCCGGTCACTTAGCGTGTGTAAAGCGCCGAATTAAATATCAAATTTAATACAAGCCGAGTGAGGAGTAAAATATTCATATGTTTGTATACGAACGAGGGGCTATAAAAATTGTATGAAATGTAAATGATTTGAGCCGGCTGCCGACTGCCAACCGCAAATGAAAATCCGAATTAATTTGTACGAGTGCCTACAGTACAGAGGTTGTGTATTACTCTGACCATGAATATGCATGCCTTCTGATGCACTACAAAGAACTGCACTTCATCCGAAATCAGTTACATTTTCACACTGAATGCAAATATGTTTTCCGGATGCCCAACTTTTTCAAAGACCCACATAATTAACATCAGATATGCTCTCTCTCTCTCTCTCTTGATGTTGTGCCTAACTATAGTTGGCTGTCATTTTTTGACATAAATTATATTGCGACGTTGTAATAAAAATTCATGGACCTCATTGGGATATTAATCCAAAACCATTCTATATCTAGTAGGATGCTTTAAGACTTGTGCTATATACAAATTCCCATTGAAGTAAATAGGGCGCAAGCAGACACGTGACTCGAGAAACCTTAAAGTGCTTAGAACCATCTGATATGTGTGCGCGTGTCATTTTGACAACAACAATGTCACTTTGACAATACCAATGTTGTGACTTATTTTAATTTTGAATTGTTAAAATATTACTATTTTTAAGTTCATGTGTTTTACTGCCTGAAATTTATAAAATATTAACAATTTAGCAGTTCAAAATCAAATAAGTCCAAACATTAGTCTTGTCAAATTGACATATTGTTCTTGTCAAAGTGACACGCGCACACAAATCAGCTGATTCCAAGTACTTCAAGGTCGCTCGAGTCACGTGCCTGCCCGCGCCCTATACGTAGTGCAGGTGGTAGAGCATCCTACTAGATATGGGAGGGTCCTGAGTTCAAGTCCCATGAATCGAAAAAGATTGTGGTATTTTAAAGACACAGTTAATGAAAGTGAACACCTCTGTGTAAAATGATAAATTTTCCAAGTATAATTTCAAATGTGGTTTAAGCCGCCAATAATATTTTGATGAATTTAAAAATGTGTTTAAGTGTGAATCATGTTCATATTAGCTACCATAAAATGTTGAAACAATGCATTTCATTTTGGCCTTGATTCCTTAAAGAATGAGTTTCGTACAAGACGTCGAAAAACAGCATACACGGCATATTACTGTTCGTTCGATGCAAGCAATCCTGATCATTGGCGTGAAAGGCGATCAACAATGCCGTGCACAATCATTTGGCTGTAAGGAAGCTATGCGCTCGCTGAATTCCTTACAATTTAACACCAGCTCAAAAGGCAGATCGTGGCAATTCGTGCAGATTTTCTAAACTGATTAATAACCTTGTGACAGGTAACGAAAGTTGAATCTATTCGTATGACCCAAAAAAACCAGCAGTCGACTGCTTGAGTCTTTTAAAATGAGTTTGCTCCAACAAAAGTTGTTCGTGAATACGAATGATCGCTATTTTTGGTATTATCGGGCATGTTTCAACAATATCCCTGGGTGATTATAGTATGGTCAATTCTGAATCGTGTACTTCCGCCATAATCCACCAAGAAGAAAAACCATCTTGCATCATCTGTATATTTTCACAGGTCAAAGATAAATTGCAGGGACTACGTTTTACTACGTCCAATGAAACTGCCGATTCTTTATAAAAAATTAATGTTATACTGCCAGACACATGGCAAAATATTTTGAAAATTGGTTCTTTAGAATGCAAAATTGTGTTGACTGTAATGGGGAATATTTTGAGAAAATGTATTAAATTTTCGTGTTTTACTACATTAGGCTGGAAATTAAGATACCTTTCCTCGTATATTTTAGCGAGTGGCTTTATCCAAAAACAAGGTGAAGTAATCTAGAGTGCCAAGGGAGGGACATAATCATCGGTTAACGAGAAGTTACCGTCTCGACTCTACTCGACCCAGGCCGGACTTTACGACAGGGCTTAGTGTAATTTCTTGGAGCAACTTAAACTAATTTATGCGTTAGTATATTTCACGGGTTGCCGGCCACTGGGGGCAGTTCTTCTGAGAGGAGAGATCCACTGCACGGCACAGGTGGCTGGGCCAGCTTATGCGTGTCATACGCGATATAATTCACTTCGCGCTATTAATTACTGTTTGTGTATTAGTGCATGGTGATTTATTGGTGCGGGTTTGACCTCACAGGAGGATGTTTTCATTTAGACTTGCACAGAGTATTTAGAGTGCGGTGCTAGTAATTTCTTGGGCTGGCTGGCTGGCTGGGGTATAGGCAATGTGAACGTGAGGTCGTTAACAGTATAACGCACGCTATGTGCACAGCAGCGCGGTATTATCAGGATAGTATTCTCAATATAATGGCTGCTGCAGATTCCTGTGTCGACCGCAGGACTGCGAGCAGCGCTGCAAGCCAGCTCCTCGGCTAGCGTCTCAAAACCGCACATTTCACCCGCCCGGGGCTGCAGGGGCAGAGTGCCACGACCCTCCGACTGGGACTAGAACCGGGATCGGGATGGGAGTAGAGAGATACAGACAACCCCACCCCACCAGCCAACGAACGCTCCATGTATTTATTCATAAGTCCGGGATGATCTCTGGTTAGTGACACACTGAATATGTTCAACGCGATCGATCATACAGACACACCAACGGCTTCTTACTTACACAGCTGATCTTATACGCGGCATCTTACAGTTACTAAACGGAAAGGGGTTCAATGATTGGTAACCTTTGCTTAGCTCTACCGAAGTGGAATGCTAAGTAGCACGAATAGCCATGAAACAATAATATTTTGTTCAAATTTTTAATATAAAACTGTTTTTTGCGGTTATTTTCATTCAAACAATGAACAATTCATTTATTAAATATCTAAAGAACATTTTTATGAAAATTTTAATTTCATGGACTTCATTTTGACTTAAGCAAGATGTAGTTTCTTAACCACCAAGGGTGTCGCGTTGTGAGATCAGTATCTAATACTTTGCATAGGAAAGTGTACTCGTCTAAAACTAGTACTGAAATGGGACTTCATAGCTAAATTGGAATTGCATTCTACTAGATATAGGAAGGTCCTGGGTTCAAGTCCCGGTGAAATCCATGATTTTTTTTACATAATGTTTCTTCGGTATATAAAATTTATTATAATTTTCTGCATAATCACCTCTTGTCTCAATATACTTTGTCCAGCAATGCTGAAATTTCTCGACATCTTCTTTAAAGTGTTTTTTTCTAGGCTCTCAAAATATGCGTTCACACACACCATTACTTCATTACCCGACACGAATTTCATTCCAGCCAAAATATCATTACATTAGAAAAGGCGTAATATTATGTAGTCGTCAAGCGCTAAGTCTGGATAATATGGACCTATATTTTCTTAATTTTTACCTCACCACTGAAATTAACAGGAGCGTTGTCGTTTGTACAAATTTTTGTAATAAATCAAATCATTTTCTCGCATATTTTCAAGGAAAAAATCTTGAAAATCAGCATAATATTTGTTTTGACGCAATACAACTTCTTTTTTGGATTCCAAGATTTATGCCAAAAAGCCGCCAACAATTCCATAGCGTAAGGTGTTATTAATGAAATTTAGCCATATTTCTGCCAAAGTCATCGAAAGGGTTACAGTACGCGAACAAAGTCGCAGGAGTCATTTAAATAACATTTTTTTATAATTATTCGGAACAAAAAAATCATATCTATTAAAAAAAGTTTTATTTAAAACTTAAATTCGGTGCTCTTATTAAGACACTTTTTATTACCGTGTCGCTGGTTTATTTCATCAGAAACCCAGTTCCTCTTAGATAAAAGGTTTCTATCTACATCAAAACGTATATGATGATGATTCCGATGAATATCTTAATCCTTGTTGATAGATCCATAAAAAGATAGTGAAACGATCCCCTAGTGTGTGAAGAGATGTTAAAAAACAGGTTGGACATAAATCGGATTTGTGAACAGATTCGGCACGTAGGCAGGGCGTCGTAGCAATTTGGCCAATCCTATATAAAATAACTGTATACTTCCTGTGGTCGTAGCCGTTTCCTTGCGGCTCAAGTGGACCCTTTCTTACCTTCGTATCGCTGTCAGATGTGATGGCAGGCGATGAAAAGACGTCGGCAGCGGCAGTTGAAAAATGCCGGGGACGCGTTGCGTTGCACGCAGGCCTCTGCCACCTGTAGCTTCACCAGAGCCTATAGAAAATTCAATGTGTGTGCTGTGCTGGGGGAAATGCGGTGGAATCATTTGTAAAAATGCTTGTCAAAACGCCACGCCGCGGCCGCCACTTCTGAGCACAACTGCGGTAAGCCCGAGCGTGCCCAACAGCTCATTTGCAAACGGATGGATTTGAATACAAAGCGACCACCGGCCACTGAGTAATCTATCTGTAATCTCGCGTGAACCTACAGATTTAAACGGATTTTTTCATCGTTGTCGCTATTCGTTTACACGAAGTGTGAATGTGATGTAATCATTTCTGACTTATTTGGCGTGATATGAGTCATTATTCTTGATATATAAATTGGCTTCTTGTAGTAAAGCCTTGTTACTTTTGAGACATAAACTCGTACGTAATTGCAAGATAAGGAACATGAATGGTGTTCCAATTAAAGCGCAGAATATATTTGATTTTTGTTACATACTAAAGTACAAATGTTCCGAATAATTATGGAAAAGAATGTCATAAAAACCCTCACATAAATGTCACATAAATTTAAATCACAAGATTTGTTCATATGTGAAAATAATATTTCTTGGAAATTGTTGATGCGGGGATCCAACTCTTTGCCCAGCGTTTCAATGATCTCCGGTTTCTTTTACCTTGTGGTCTAGCTATTTTAATTTATATATTCTCCTATCATTTTTATACGTAGTCATTCAATACTATTCTCGACTGCGTACAAACCACATGTCACTTGACTTGAGGTGTGCGGTATGGCTATAAAATAACTGGATTGATTTTAGAATGTTAAATATTTGTGTCTTATTATTATTATTATTATTATTATTATTATTATTATTATTATCTTCATCACTAGCACATAAAAAGTGTAATGATATAAATACTCTCATCCCCACATAATTTCACCGCTTATAATACAATAATGAATCAAACAGCGTGTAAATAAATAAATAAATAAATAAATAATAATAAATAACTATTTAAAAAATTCCACAAAACAAACATTTCCACCCTCAATGTGCTTCCCTCTCCGAACTGTTGGAAACTTTATAAGTCCCGGTGCTTTTTCTTTAACTGCATCTTGAACTCGAATTTGGTTCCTTTTAACGCAGATTTAAATTTTGGAAATAAAAAAGTCTCAATGTTAACTACTTGCGTCTTTCATCAGCACATCTTCATCACTTCATCACTAAGTTAGGTGAGTACAGTTTTTCTTCAAAAATTTCTTGATAAGCATGGCGTTTTATGCCAGCGCGTTGTCTTCATAGAGAATCCATGAGTCGTTTTTTTTTCACATTGTACTATATTTTTCTCTCACGTGCACGAAGAGTTATCAAAACCTTTTTGTAGTGTACGTGATTAATGGTCTACCCCTCAGGCACCCAATCCACGTGACAATCCCTCAGAATTCGAAAAAAGACGATGTCCGTGCACGACCGATACGCTGATAGTGTTCGATCTCTTCTCTTTAGTCAAAGGCTACTGCCGAACGGTTTGCCTAATTATCTTAATATTTTAACTGTGGGTGGAGCGAAGATATCAAATTAATATTACATACCGTGAAATATTACTAAATTTTCAGGAAAAACAAGTGTCTGGTCGCGAATCTGGGGAACCGGGTTCAATCCTGAACAACGCCAAATATTTCGAATTTTAAAATGGCGCATATTTGATCTCTGTGGTGCACTCTCCACGCCAGCAATGAATGTCTATGAGGTGACACCTTGAAAACGCTTGCACGGTACAAATATATCATCATCATTACCGAAATCTGTGTACAAAGCAGATTTGCATACCCAGCCTTCATTATATATTTATTTATTTAATTTATTTATTTATTTAACTTCTATAGTTAATCAATCTGTGTCTTGCTAAATAATATGAGCTGAATAAGTAAGAATCTAGTGGTAGGATATTTTTCGAGCGTTGTCTCGATTCATATAGACAAGGCGCAATGTAATCGCTTTGGAGTTGTTTGGCTTGTAGTCATTAGAATATGGCCCACGTGTCGCCTGACATTAAAGAAGCGGTGAAGCAGTTTCTCACGTAATTTCGTTGATCGTCTATCTAATATTTGCTGGCGCTGCCGCTGCCAGAGCCAGGTAGCGGTTACACCTGTTGTCTCTCTCCCTACACCTACAGCCTGCAGCGTGTACAGCTCCTCTTCAAGCTTGACTGTTTCAATCAGCGCACAGCATTCGCCGGTTAACCGCATCACAAACCTCGCGCCGTCTCTGCCTTCTACCTGTGTAGGTGTACACGACACGTGTGTGTTAGTAAGAGTCTGCTACTGGCGTGGTTCTATCTTTCGTACGCTCCGCTGCGGTAATACACGACTAGCTACTGCAGCAGTAGCAAGAGCTCTCAAGTACCGCTGTTATCATGGGAGTTACGGTTATGCTGTACACTAACTGCAAGAGCGAGCACTGCGCTTTTTATGAATGTGCACTCATTTATCAGAAATTATTAGGGAATCTAATTAACAAAGTCGTTGTGCGAAAGTCGGTTTCAAAAGTAAAAATCATCTGAAGAACCGTAAACAAACAGATTGTAAGAGTTATTGCCCAAAATATAATGTCCTGCCGGAACCGATGTCACTGACAGCCATACCAATCTGTTAATGCTAGAACAGCGGTTACAATCTCATTTCATTGGGCGATAATCAAGTGAGCGATGGTTACGTGAGCGATTGTCATATGGGCAACAGAAACTTAAAAATTTTGCCCTCTTAGCAGGTGTATAATTTGATAGATTTTTTGTGCCCAGGAAAAAATAGTTCAAAGTGACGCTCTGATTTATCTAAACAAGCTTTAAAGTAACCTAACCCAACACAATTCTGCACATCTATTATTTTGCCGCCCAGATGTCCGGCGCCTACTTACGAGTAGCTATCGCCCGGTTTCCATCGATCAGTTGATCATCGCCCAGTCAGGCATTTTTTTGCTAGCAAGATCATGACTACTTCTTGTGACGAAAATCGGTACGAGTGCAAGAACTATTTTATAAGCAGGAGTAATCCTGGACTTTATAAACCGGGCAGATCTTCTAGGAGAGGAGTAAAGTTTATAGATTACAGTAGACCGGAAGGTCACAGTAGAAGAATGAGAAAGGACCATCTTCTATAGGGTGTTACCTTTAAAGCAATCAGTGCTTTTTTGGGCAAATAACTTAAGAGAAAAATGATATACAGCGTGTTAAGAAACAAGTGTAATACATTTCTAGGACATTTCTCAATTTCTAATAGTTAAGAAATTATTTAAGAATTAAATATTGGTCAAGGCCGCTATAACATTTTACTTTGTACAAATATATGATTTTTTTTTCACAAACAAAATCACTTGTAAGATGACCTCTCAAATAAATAAAAAGTCTCATTTAATCAAGGACGTAACTAGTATAATTCTCGAGATAGCAGAGGTAAATCCCGTAAATCTCATTTTTGACTGCCTTATGTCTGGGAAACTATTGAAGATCGGACATAGATTGTATAAAACTTTTCGACTTATTTTGTTTTCTTCTCTATGTTCTATAAATATGTTACACTTGTTTCGTAACATTCTGTATATAAAAAATGATCAAACATAAGAGGGTAATTTATCTGTAATAACAAACCGAAAATTCAACCAGTGATTCTCAAAGAGTAGAACAAAATTATATTTTTCTAAATTGTATACGATATAATTTTTTAGTCTATTAGATAAAGATTTTTTTGATTATTGAATTATTGTAGGGTTGTATAATAATTATTTCGACAAACATAGTTTTAAAAATTATAAATAATTTTAGAATATTGAAATACAGTAGGCTATGCATTAAAGCTATTTTTTATTACATTATCTTGGAAGTTAGGAGGAAGTAATGCCGTACTTGTTGAATGATAAAATAAAGTAATGGATTTCTCGGCGGAGATTGGCAGGAATTATATTAATAATCCATGTAGTTGTTAATTTTATTTAAAATTCCTTAATTTTTAAATAAAATTAACAACTGTAAATAATTTTTAAAAAAATCAACTTATAATCTTTTGTACCGGCAGTAGGGAATTATTATCAAATTTGTTAACAAATTTGGTTATAAATATGGTTTCAATGACAACGAATGTATTGACAAATAGAATATTCTATTCAATCACAAATTTTAATAAAATCTGACACTATCACAAAATTATTGTTAACAAAAATCGGTATCGTGTGAATTACGTTTAAGCTGTGCACTAAATATACTCTTAAGCTAGCATTGGTGCAGTACTTGTTATGAATGTGCAGTCATTTATCAGGAATTATTAGGGAATGTAATTAACAAAATCGTTGGTCGGAAGTCGTTTCCGAAAGTAAAAATGATCTGAGGGACCGTAAACAAACAGAGGCGAAGCCTAGCCTGCTTTGCCTTGGCTGGCAATTTGTCGTTCTCTGATAAAACTGAAATTATAAACGGCGGCAGCAGGCGCAAAGATATCAGCAAACGAGCAGAGCATTCCTTTCCAAGCCAACCAGGCTCAGGCTTGGCTTGGGTTGGGAAAAAGAACGAAACGTTTCCATGGCTACCACTGCGGTTTATAACAAGAATTCCAACGCTAACGCTCCTGAATAGTTTTCAATTTCGGTACAAACGACAAGTTTGATGTAATGTAATGCGCGTAGGACGCACTCGCGTTTCATTATCCAACTACAGGTACACAACTTTTCGCAAAGCGGTTTTTCCCGGAAACATTCCTACCTATCTATGGCTTCATTGTTTCCCACACATTTCATAGTTTTTTACAATATTTTCACATTGCAATCTCTATCCACAATCCAATGAAAACACCGTATTGATTTAAAATTTATACCTTTTGATGCAGTCCGGTAACTTATCATTTATCGTTCCGTCTATTTTGAGGTGTCACATGAACATGACAGACGACCTCTTAAATATTGCTGCCCTCGGTGATCTGTCTTATGTTAGCAAGACCCTCGTACTAACAATAAACATATTCTTAACGCTCAAAATATTGTAAAATAAATCATATCAGCATTTAAAAATTAGCTTTGTTTTTTCGTTTTATTTTTTTTATAATATAAAGTACAGAAAATGGGACATTTAAAAATTATTGAAGAAAAGCACGGGCTCTTTCTACAGATTTCTATTACTATAATGGCTTTTAACATGTCCAGAGGCGGCGGGTTTTGTGTTTTTCCGTGTGTGCACAATAAAAAATATATACTGGGTGTGCACCGAAAACTGGAACATGTAAGTTCAACATCGGATTTTAAATATACAGAAATTGCCTCGCCTGTAACTTTTAAAACACAACTACAAAAATTAAAAAAACTGTTTACAATTAAATTTTACATTAACAATGTTTAAATTCTGTTACAATTACGTTAAGAATCATACGGCCATTGAAAAAAAAACATCAATGTAACAGTATAATAAAATATCACTGCATATAATTGTTGCAGTCATGATTTTCATATAATTATAGTTCATAAACTAGTTTAAATGTTACAGAATGGATCAATGAATGTATACGAAACTAGAGAAAAAAATTGTTTGAAAAAATTGTACTAGAGTGTAAATAGTTTATTATTAAAATATCACATTGATATTGTGTTTAATGTTCATGGCCGTCTAATTCTTGACAAAATTGTAACATTTTATATAAGACATAATCTCGTGCTGCAGATGTACTGTTACCTCGAATTAAAACATTTTTAATGTAAAATTTAACGTTAAATAACTTTTTATTTTTGTAGTTTTGTTCTTCTAAAGTTACATGAATACAAAATCTTAAAATTAGTATCGCAAAATTATATATTTTAATAAAATAAATCAAACAAAAAAAAGTTATTGTTCACCGTAGATGCATTGCAGCCCCATTTATTTTGCCCGTGGGTGCACCTGGACCGATGCACCTACGTACTCGCCGCCCCTAAACATGTCTGACTTCAATTCTTGAATTTCTTTCCGAATGTTATCTTTAAATTGCTGGATAATCCTGGGATTAATGATATACACCAATCTTTCAGGTAGTCCAAAAGAAAAAAAAATGGGGCTGTTAAATCGGACGAACGTGATAACATGTAGACATTAAAATCTGAATTAACCGCTCTTCAAAAATCTGCTTTAGCACCTTCATTGTGGCTCTACTCTGTCCGTATGAGCAGTTGCCTGATCTTGTTGCCACCATATTTCAAGCATGTAAGATGCACAAAAATTTGCTCGATATCAACCGTAAGCGTATTGCCATTTTTGCCCTCAAAATAATGAGAACCAATATAAACTAATATTATATCGCACCAAATTCTCACCTTTAGGTGGTGCAATTCATGTTAATGTACGAACCTCGGTTTATTGATATTCCAAAACCAAGTATTCTGCTTATTCACAAAACCATTCAGTTTAAAATGTGTTTAATCTTTCATGTTCAGATTATGGATATAGTTGTTACCATTCTAAATAATAAAATAATATTTAATTTAAACCATGTTACCTTCTATTAATATTTATAGATCGAAGAATAATGTTGAAACACATAATTCTGACATACTCGTACAAGCCCAGGCTCACAATAATTTGGCTGGTTTACATTTTATTTATTTATTTAAGCGATTATCAATAATCAAATTATAAAACCTCCCGAAATTGTGAAATATTACTACAAATTACTTTAACTATACTTGCCGTCAAATAAGTATGAACTGGAAATTTCTACGCTGGATCCAATTCATATGCGCAATGTTGAAAATGCTAAGTTATGAAGAAGCGGCAACACCGCAGGGCAAGGGACAGAGTGCGGATAAAAATTATAATTTAACTAGTCTAGTTTTTTGTATAATTAACAAATAAATATTTAATATAATATTTAAAAATCATCAACCTCTCGGTTATTTATCAGGGACTGGCCAACCCAACCGGAAGCACAAACTTGTATGAATTTTTAAATATTATAATAATAATAATAATAATAATAATAATAATAATAATAATAATGTTTATTCCTAACAGAAATCCGATTACAGGGAAAAATATAAAATAAATAATAGTATATAAAGTAAATACAAAAAAAGAGACACATATGAAATATAGACATTATTTAATTTAGAAAAATATATCTTCATAAATCCTTTCTGCGTTTCGGCACATCACGTGGATAGGCGATCTGTCCAGAACATCGGTGCTTGGGGTTGAAAGATGGAATGTCTTGCTGGACCTGGAAGCTAGTCTGGGGACATGAAATTTAATATGGGATAGTAAAGAAGGGCAATCAATATTATTAGACAGTAGTAATGATAAAAATTTAGCTGATTAATTTTCACGTCTTGTCTGGAGGGAAGGCATATTATGACGTTCTAACAGGGCATCATTATCAATTCCACGTTCGGGGTAGGCATTGTCGAGTTTAAATGATAAATATTTTAGAAAACGACGGTGAACTCGATTTAAAGCAAGTGTCTGGTAATCGAATGAAGGATACCATATAATGGAGGCATAATCAAATTTACTTATTACGTACGAAAAGTATAACATTTTTAACAGTGAGATATCGTTAAACGGCTTACAAGTTCTGAAGATGAAACCGAGAATTTTATTGGCGGATATGCAGATATTATTTGCATGCTCTGTAAATTTAAGATTGCAAGAAAATGTGACACCAAGGTCTTTGACGGAATCCTTTTTTATCAAGTTGGTACTTATGTTATTAAGTTTATATTGGAAAGCTATTGGATTGTAGCGGCGGGTATATGTCACATAACAGCACTTGCTGACATTTAGTATTAATTTATTATTGACGCACCAAGTATGCATTAAATCTAAGTTTTTTTGTAAGGATAAACAATCATCTATTGTGTGTATGTTGCAAAAGATTTTGACGTCGTCAGCATAAGCCAGAACTTGACAAGTGAGTATTTCAAGAAGTTCATTAATGAATAGTACGAATAACAAGGGGCCTAGATTCGAACCTTGAGGGACGCCGGAAGTGGGTACAAAGTGCTGTGAAGTATAACCATTATATGTTATATAACAAGTTCTGTTTGCGAGATAAGACTGCATAAGATCCATTAAGCTAGGTGCAGCACCGTAATAGCTAAGCTTTTTTAACAACAGTCCATGATCAATGCAGTCGAAAGCTCGAGAGAAATCCGTATATATAGCATCGACTTGTTCACGATTATCGATTGACTCGGAGATAAATTGGGTAAAACATGCTAAATTGGTTGTAGTGGATCGCCCTTTCACAAAACCATGCTGGTTGAAAGAAATGTGTGATTTAGTATTGTTATAAATGGTATTATATAGTACTCTCTCAACGACTTTAGCGAAGGTGTTCAACACAGAAATAGGTCTATAGTTGTTAACATACGTTCTATCACCTTTTTTAAGGACAGGAGTATTGACCGTATTTTTCCATCTGTTAGGAAAAGTGTGAGAGCTAAGTGCCAGGTTAATAATAATTGAAAGTGGTCTGGCAAAGGCAAAGCGACAATCTCTGGCCACGAAGCATGGAATTTGGTCTTCACCAGCAGAAAATTTATTGGGCAACTGAGACATTATTACGAGAAGTTCATCCTCATTGACACTGTGTATTATATTAGAATAGTCTCACCAAGTATTGTAATAATGTACTTTCTTGTACAATTATTATTGTCTATATTTAAACTAGTCAAAATAATTTTATATAAATTTCTCATCATTTGTATAGATTTTATAATTTGTTGAAACTGGAAGCCTGCCGAACTATTATGGGCCTGGACTTGGGCTTGTATCTCAATAAATTTTCAATAATATTTACTTTAATTTCATACACAGTTTTATGTTTATTGACTCTCCGGTATTTGTTTAGCGTCTCGTTATGTTCTGCGCAAGTTCGTTCTACACAAAATCTAGCTAACGTTCACCAAAACTCTTTAATGATAATAATCCGTGTATATATATTCTTAAGCATTCATGTTGCTTGTAGTAGAAAGTCTTCTGGACATAACTCACCGGTGTACATAAATTAGAGTGGCTCCATACGGCCGTGAGGCTGAAGCTGCATGAGCTAGCCAGTGCGTAATTTGTTGCCACAATAATTCAAAAAATTCATACAGGGCTGAATTACGGTACAAGTTTAATATTTACGGTTGGTAATTTCCCGTGGCGAGAAGAAAGCTGGGGCATAGTAGGGAATGGGATGAGAAAGGGAGAGCAAGCATCCGGCAGACTTCCGTCCCAAGTCTTCCTTCAGTGGCTGAGAGGAAGCAGATAGCATTGTGTGTAGCCCAGGTAGCCACATCCGGACACAGACACTACTCCTACTAGTAGGTGTTATCTTCGATTCATGCACCGTGCACTTCGTTATCTGACTACAACTTTAGTTCAATCAATACCAAGACCGGGCGACTCTTAGCCAATTTCACTAATCTAAAATTTAAGTAATGTCTTTGTACTCAAAATTTCGGTTTAACCAACAACTAAGCGTTGCCTATATCTTGATTTAGGATTTATTTAGCTAGGTTTCTATTTTCCGACATCCCATTCAGACAGAATTTTCTAAAGTTTAATGACTGATACTTCAAAATAAAATATAGATAAGTTTGTTAAATAGTTTGATAGTTACGACGAAGCAATAGTAAAATATGCATAAATGAGAAAAGAGAATCAAATGATTTCAAAATCTGTGTTGAAAAATAGTTTTATTAGATTTTATTACGATTAGAAGGACAACATCTTAAATAATTCAGGCAATTTGGAAAATAAATATTTGAGCATTTTCTAAACACAGAAGTTACGCCTACAAAATTTGGGCCAAATTTTGTGCGTTAGGTTAGATTATGTTAAAGTATATTCAGAGAAATATTGAACCTAATTATATCCAAAACACATTTTACAATTTTTAAAATTGAACATCCTATGAAAATGTCTAATTATTTTTGTATTTCTTAACATTCAGTAAACAATTTCTTAATATTAAACATGATCCTAATATTTTAATATGAAGTATTAAAAACATTCAAATCGTATAGAGAATAAAATTATATTTAACATCGTTTTTTCAAGAAAAAATGTTATTATCTTCAAATGAGGGTACTTTCGGTTGACCAATCATAACCAAAATCTAATCAGCTCTTGATATGGATGTAACGAAGAGGAATAGGAAAGAATAATAATTTTTGGAATTGTAGTATTAGAGTTATCGCATTAGAAAATTTTGTCATACACAGATACACACACAGACACACATACACACACGCACGCACCCACGCACGCACGCACGCACGCACGCACGCACGCACGCACGCACGCACAGACACACACACACACACACACACACACACACACACACACACACACACACACACACACACACACACACACACACACACACACACAGACAGACAGACAGACAGACAGACAGACAGACAGACAGACAGACAGACAGATAGACACACACACACACACCACACACACACCACACACCACACACACACACACACACACACACACACACACACACACACACCACACACACACCACACACATCATCGTAAAAGTAATAAAATCGTATTCTAGGGACCCTAAAACGTTCTTATTCATCAAAAACTCACCACCGAATTTTTTGACCAAAGACAATACCTTCCTTACCTAAAAATGACGGTAGGTAGGTAAAAAATGGACTAAAGTTGTCTTTGCTAAGAGCTCTTCATTTCATATAGTGATTTTGAAAAAGACGAAGTGTATTTTAAAAAGACTGATTTTACAATCTGTCTACGCCATACCTATACAGTGCATTTAATTAAAACGTAGGAAATAGGCGTTTCACATGGGAAACAGGTTTTCCTTGCGCAAAACCATTAAATTTTAAACCAAAATGTTTCGATTAAAAGGTGCAGAGAATTAAATTTTATATCTACATCACTAAACCTGTAAAATCGAATTAGTATTGCTCATTTGTAATGATAGCCAGGGAATTGAAATAAAACTATAAAAAATTCATATCGTTGAACTGACAGAAATTTAATTTTCAAATAAATATTACAGAGTAAATTTTGCTTTTAAATCTAAATTCATGAATAGGCAACCCATGTTAATGTTATTTTTCAGAAGTGATTTGGTTTTTAAAATTTTGTGTTCCTCTTACCTACTGTGATTATTCTATTTATGGCCATTTGCACCGCTTATAGGTAAATTGTTAACCGTTGGTTAAATTGCAATATCCTAACGAAACGAAATGCTATACGAGTTGTTAAATATTGCTGTCAATATTTTCGATACTCACTTTTTATGTTAAACTGTAGACATTAACTATAAGCTGTGCAACTGGCAATTAAAATACTAATATTTCCACAAAATGGCTAGTGAAATGTATTCTATGTTGTCGATTCTTAAACTTTCAGACAGGAACAGATAAAATGGGCACTCTCAAAACGTCGGTTTAGTAAAAATGTGAATAATATTTCGAGTATTTCTTAACACCTAATCTACACCACAGAAGAGAAATATATCTAAATTTGCATAAGTATCAGTTTAGGCAGTTCGTGAATCTAGGAAATTCCCAGCTAGGCAACGGCGGTTTGGGAATATCGTTGGTGAAATCGGTCGTCTCCTGATGGGTGTTAATAATTGGACGGCTGGCAAATGGTGCGTAATGAGTACGCGTGTGTGCGAGAATAGCAGAACAGAACCGCGCCGTTCGCTGCAATTATATCTCTCAGCCATAATTCAAGTGTAATCTCTGGATAGCCTCCGAGTGCCTTCGGCCTCATCTGCCTCTACTTCCTTCCCCTCTCCCTCTAACATCACTCGTGCTTCCCACGGCTTCTTAGATCCCCGCGAGCGCAACGAAAAGATCCCAGTGTCGGATAAAGTGCAGCCTCCACCACCACCGCCGCCGCCGACGCTTCTCTGCTACCACCGCGGGATGACGAACCACTAAGCCGTAATAGAATTAAAAGTAACCCCCGTATCTTAACTTTCTTTAAAGCTAAGGCTGCCGCAACGCAAACGCCAACGCCAACGTGTATAGTTTATTTACATTTGAGTGTAACCCGGCCGGCTTACAGCCATACAGCTCTACGGCTCTACTCTTCAAAGGTTTACGTAATGAGCCGTACATTATGAACCGCTACTGCTCCCTTTTCTCTGCCAAAGAAAACTGTCCACTTTACTCCTCCGCCTAACCGTTTTAAAAACTCATTCTTTCCATTAAAATACTTGTTATGTCGCACTTCTTTACCAGCGTAAATGCTGAGCATGTAGAAAATGCAAAGTCATTTGAATTCCTCTTGTTCAACAAGCGATCTCATCAACGCGAATCAAGAGGAGGAAAAGTCGATTAGCCTTTAATTTTTATTATTTTCATTCCTTTCAATTTTCTTTACTTTCATTAAATATATCGTCGCATCTAATTTCCCATTTCTGGGTGTGCTAATACGCTTTTGTCGCAACGACATGTCTATTTATAAATTGTAAATAATAACTCAGTAAACCATCTTACTAAATATGTGTAGAAAGACCTTGGGTTCAAATCCCAGTGAAGTACATGCATTTTTCAGAAATCATTTTTCGTTATTTATACTTATACAAACATTAACTGTTGAAAAACAGTTTTTAATATATAGTTAACAAGTTAACTGTCACGATGCCAATTCACAACCAAGGGATGTTGACGTGTTGTTATATGATAAATTAGGGGCCTGATTTTGTGATGAAATCTACTGTAGATTGAAATCTATCAGAGTTCAGATTTTCTCTCCACTCTATAGCCACCATTAGGTGCAGATTTGAAATCGACTGCCCGAGACTAGCCGAATACCATCTACAGAGATAGATTTTGAACGTCGCTCGCTAAGTTCACTGTGTTCTTGTTTGTTTATTAATCGAAATCTGATAGATTTCAATCTACAGTAGTACTTTATGTAGGAGAATGTAATCATCTATACCTATCAAAGATATGCTAAAAATTCACTGACTTTTGTTGGACTATGTAGACTATGTGGAGCATTCTACTCGATATAAGAACGTTCTGAGTTTCCAGTCACTTAACGCATTAATCTGATGTGGCCAGCACATTACCCTCCGTCAGTTTCAGATATTTTGTACAAAATCCATACAGAAAGTTTCTTGTACAAGATTCCATATTTCAAGTACATTACCTTTTGTCAGTTCTATGTATTTAGTAAAAATTCCATACAGAAAGTTTCATAATTGCGTAGGCTTCCACAGTCTGAGTCATGAGAAAAATTCGTTTTCCGGGAATGGACTGTGTCATATTTTGAGTCAGAGCTCAACGTTTCGCCCGCAGTCATATGGGGCATCTTCAGGAGCAAGAGGGGGATAGTACTGTCTTGAACACGGTTACCCGACGTGTCAACCACGCTAGAGGCCGAGTTTAAGCAACAAGGAGGGAGACTCAGTTTACAAGGTTACCCGACGTGTAAACCACGCTAGAGGCCAAATAAACCAAGTTGGTAAAAATCGCGGCCTAATATCCATTTTTGAGTATACCAAGGATTTTTACCTTCCAAAGAAGGTAGTGGTCAAAAAATTCGATAGAATGTATCTGTACCATTGAAGGCACTTACCAGGTGGCACCTCACAGACTCTTATAGATATAAAAAAAAACACTAATTCTTGTACCTAAGATTTTATTAAATTCGTACTAATTAGTCAAGCTGTGTATATTTTAGAGTTAATAAGATAACAATAGCCACCTAGTAGATTTGGGTGAAATAGCTACAATTTGTAAGTTTCTTGTGAATGTTGAGCGCATAGTGGGGAGGTTGTTTTCCATCTGTGTGAAAGTAAGAAGTGTGATTAGGCCGTGGAGATTTCCCCCTTAGAGTAAAAATCAAGGTGATTTGTGTGAGTAAATTTATGCATTTCACGGTGGCATATTTCGCAAGTCGTTTTCATAATTCCCTGGCATCAGCGCCATCGTATTTCCATTCCCCCTGTACGGGCTGGAGATGGAGACCTCCTCGCACCGTACACAAGTGGCTCTACCACCTACCATCCCATCCACCGCCCTGCACGAGCGACTCGTAAGAATATTTGCATACTCGTCAGCTGCGCCACCTACAACTTTTCCTCGCTCGGGACGGCGTCGGCGACAGGGACAGCAGATGCTGATGCTGATGTGCGTTGCGTATATGTATATGAACACTCACCGAGTTGAGTAAAAAGCTTCGAGTACCAGCTTAGCAGATGGAGTCGAGGTGAATATCAAATCACATACGTATACGCATACAATTTGCAAAAGCAGGAGCGGGTCAACATATCTACATTCGTTCGCATTCATCAAATCAAAGATGGGAATTTATTTAGAAAACACTACACCAAAACCGCTAATTTTCAAGTCATCAAAACTCCAGACTGTAAAATAATCAAGATGATAATTATATTAATTTAATAAAGCACGGTCAATACATTTTTGCATTCGAAGGAATCAGTTTACAAAACATTTTTTCCATGTTTCTAGAGGTATGTCATTCATATCTATTTTGAAAGCATCGATAACAATACTCGTAAATGATTGTCGATTATGACGACTCTTTGAAAGGACTGCAGGCAAGCAAACCGTAGTTTACCATTCACATTTAACCATACTATCATTCAGTAATACAAAAAAAAAGTAGCGACCATCTTCTTGTTACTGATTTTTTTTCACGAACTTTTATTGGAGCATACTCATTTTGGAAGAACCAATCAGCGGACTTCTTTTTTTTCGAGGTCATACATATAGATATTGTCATAAAGTTATACACCAAAAGAGTATCCGTATCAATTATTGACATAGCTTCTATACACCCAAATAATAGACCTTTTCAATTTCAGTTAATAGACAGAGAAAATATGCTCAATTGGATCTCGACATAAGAAGCCAACAAATGTCGGAAGTCATAGTTACATGCTTGACGTATATTTAAATGGAAAATGTGACTATTGTCTTTGACATCGTTTAAAAACTTCTCAAAAGAAGTTACAAAAGTTTTTAATGCAGCTGAAATGTCAAACGATGCAAATTTTCACAGAGAATACAGATATTTTAGTGATTGCAATATTTTTGACGCCTCGTTTGACAGCCCAGCTGGAAGTTGCAGGCGCCATTTTTCTTAATATGTGCAGATGTAGAAAACTAATCATCTTTGTATTATTGTTAAAATAAGGAATACGAATTTTATACATTTTAATGCTATATTATTTGAAGAATCGCCCTATTTAAATCTACATACACATTCACAAATACACGTACAGACATCATCGTAAAATATTGCCATCAGATTCTATCAAAACATGCTTCTTCAATAAAATCTGAATATGAAAGTTTAGCAAGATTTGATTCCTAAAACTTACGTTGGCTAAAGGTTAAAAACATACATCTCCATCAAAAAGGAACTAATTGTAAAAGATAACATTTGCTGTGCTGGTCATTCTACTCTATTTCATGCTTAAGTGGTGGGTGGTTGTGTACTGGTAGTGTGAATTTTTAATGCAGTGCGTCTATGCCTAGGCCGCAGACGTCGTGTCCGTGTTCTGACGTCACGCCGGCTGACTAATTGTTTTACTGGAACAACACGTACCTAGCTGTATGTCCGTTTTGCCGGCCCTTGTCAAGTTTTCCTCGTTAGCGAGCCGATGATTGATTAGTTGAGCTCCAACCTAACCCAGCCGGCAACTTTTGCTTGCAACAGACAAGCACCAAGAACCATTAAGTACTGGTCAGCATTAGCACCAGCATCAGCATCAACAGCGCAAGCGAAGCGTATGTGTTGGTTTTTCACTGAATTTTGCAGAGCAGTGTTTATGTAATAATGCTAACGTGATTAAAGTAGAGGAGTGGAATAATTCATAGGTTTTGAGATGGAGTTTTCTCCCCGTAACGTTGGCAACGACCGCAACCCTGCAGACTGGGGTTTTTGAGGAGCTAAAAATTAAACTTCTAAAAAAAGCCAAACGACGTTTCGCGACAGAAGCTTAATTAGGAAACCGTTTTCAGAGACGCTTTAAATCACGGGACGACCAAGCAACAGCGGGAGAGAATTAGCGCGCTTCAAATGTATCAAAGCCGCTTTAATTTCAGCAGAGACTGCGGCGACGATCTGACGACTAGCAGTGCCACTGCGCGATCAAATGGACCCTCCACCTGCCAGTGAGCTCAGCTCCCGCTAGCAGAGAAAAACTCAAACATTAACACGAGAAAAGAAGAAAATACAATTAGCATAATGACGCTCATTAAAACACCGATTGCCAGTCTTCACTCATTACCAAGACAAGGCAAGGCAAGGCTCTCGGCTCGTCTTACTCAAGCACATACCTAATTGCTTTAACAACTACACTATTTCACGTGGGGCCCACTTTTTACTACCCCGCACAGACTGCTCTTCCCATTGGCGTACTTACACTTGAGTTTTCACCTTAGCTCTAAAAAATGGTTCAGCAATTTTTCCTAAATTTTTCACCAAAAAAGATATACACTGGCTTGCAAAAAAATCGCGTTCACCTTAAAAATCAAGTAACCGAGTTTTTGTAATTTTTTAGGTCTGTAAATAATGTAAAAACTGACAATGTTGTCACTGTCCTCACTGTTTGATCTATTATGCAGCTAGTGTTTAATTTACCTACTGTTAAATTACAAATATATTCCAGAAAAATGAAAAAACAACCAAGTATGTATTTGAATTTCTGTTAATTTTGACATCTTAATTGACACTAGTAGCATTAACAAGTTCAAAATTAAGATCGAGTCAATACAGCAAAAAATAGGTATACGCGATTTTTTTGCAAGCTAGTGCACAACAGTATTATTCATATTATTTTTCATCTTTTCTTTAAGGTACATTTATTTTGAAATTATATTAAAGACATGTACATATTCAATTGATCAGCATTATCTATATATCTAATGCCCAGTTGCAGCTGACCCGTAAATTTAAACAAAAAAATGCAAATCGAAATTTGACAGCAATATTCAATTACCCATTTGACGTTTTGTTTCGATAGGTTATTGTCAATTTAAGGAACACTTAAAATTTAAGTGTCAGGTGTCAGCGGTGCAACCGGGCATAACTTAACCTTAAACCATAACTTAATCTAACCTAAAACCGATACATATTATTTATATTAACTGTATTTCACAAAATACTAATCAGTAATGTAAAAAATACTGATCAATTAAATATAAACTATTATTAAATAGAATACGAGTAAATGTTAAGTACATATCCTAATACTAAATTTGATAACACAATTTCATGAACGTCTTGCTAGTACAAATATATTTTCTTATTCAGAGTATTTAATATACTCATATGACAGAGCGGCATATTTGATTATTAGCAAACACACCTTCGAAAGTAATTATATTATAACTAAAGATTTTTATGAAAAATTTATAGATATACATAAAATCTCCTTAAAATCAATAAATTTCACATCTGCCTTAATGGTACTCTGAGACAAATATAGCTTCTTATTTATATTATTTCATAGCTCATTTAGTAGAGCATTAGCATTCTATTAGACACAGGAAGTTCCTGGGTTTAAATTTCAGTGAAGTCCATAAATTTTTGACAAAAATCTTTCTTCGGATTTAATTAATTGATTGTTCACGATTTTGAATGTTAGAAATTAACTGTATAAAACAGTTTTATTATATTAACAAATAAATTAAACAACTAATTTAAATTTAAATTTTTGAGGATGCAAATTCAGCCCCTATTCCTACGCTTATGGTTGTTCGTCCTTCCAAGCCACTTGCTCCATTCTAGGACTATCACTTAAGTCTTATTTTTATTTCCTCTGGATTTAGAAACGGTAATTAACACCCGTGTTCACAGATTCTCCCTTTTTTATTTGTTCTCGTCGCTAAATCACTTTTTAAATAATCGCAAAGTAACAGAGCCCATTGTTTCCGCATCCTACACTCAATAAAATAAAATTTAAAAGCGGAATTCTGTTGATGAATATTTTAGGATTGCTCGTGGCATTTTTCCCCAGTGTAAGTGTATATTTATTAATTTTGTTTTTTAATTTAATTAACCTCAAATAACGAAACGCAGTAGCGAATTCTTGGCATTTTTAATCAACGGAGAACGCTGATCAACGACGTTCGATAAATTCTCTCCATGTCCAAACATGAATAGTTAGTCAAGGGGCATTTTACACAGGATTTCTGACTCTGACTTGGCTTGCTGAAGGCTTTACACATCCTGTGATTAAATTCAGCACGCGATCCAGCTGCCAAACAATCAGAGATACCTTCATCAACGAACTTAGTTCTTTCCCTTTGTTTTCCCCGTCCCGTCTACGCGGAACGCGGCAACGCAGCGGCGTCTACTCGTTGGCCCTAGAGCTTCTTCTATAAATATATATTTAACGAACGACTTAACGAAACGTTTCCACAATCAAATATTGATTTAAAAGGCGAGAGCAAAGCGGGCCAGAAGCAGCGTAGTGCCTAGTCAAGCGAGTCTTATTGCAAAACGATGATTTACGGTAATGACTTTTTTCACTGGCAAAACAAGAAGGGTGTTAATAATGGTAATTAATACACCCAACTGCTCCAAGGATCAATTTGACTTTTTTTCCTTATTTATTAATTGGACGATAATGAAAAGTGATTTTTTATACTCCGATGTGTAAAGTTTGTACTTTACACACTGCAAACAAAGTAAACAATTTTCGTATTTTATTTACTTTATACATTGCAGAGCTACCACCATCAATACACGTGTGGCATTTAAGATGTCTTACCCAAATTTTTTTTTACATTCAAGTTGGTAATACTGACAGAGTACTGCAATATTCATCTTAAGATCTATTATCTGTCAAATTACTAATTTATTTCTGGAATGTTATTTAAGTTCGTATAAAAAATCTTTTATCTCAAGTATAGATAATAGTATATTATTCAATGAGCATGTAATGTATGGTATTACTCATGAGAATGAAGTTTGCATCACGAGCGAACGCGAGTGATGTAAATCATTCGAATGAGTAATAACCATTACATGCGAATAGAATACTATACTTTATCCACAATTGTCAAATAATAACATATCAGTGACATATTGGTTTTGAAAAATAAGTAGAATTTTCTCACTGACAAATGCAAAAATGTTTTTGTTTACATAGACAAATCTAGTCATCGGTGTAGTAACAAAATTATGAAGTGATTTGACATTTAATATAAAATCTTAAAACCGACTATTCAGCTACAATTCAAGCTTAAGAAGAAAATAAAAGTATGAAAAATGACAAAACTAGTGTAATTTTGGCTTTTTATGTGGAAAGAATTACTTATTAAAAGTAATTTTGTGTGTACTCTTTGAAAGGTAGGATTTGAATTTGGCATAACGATTGAATAATATTATTCCATTGAACTGTCAATATTATTCAATTAGTAACAGTAACGAAGGTCATTAATTGAAAAAATCGGTAGAATTATAGGTATATTATTTGACAGTTGTGGATAAACAATATTTATGACATTCGGTCAATAATTTTCATGACTCGGCAAGCCTCATAACGGAATACTTGACCTTATGTCATAAAGCTTGTTTGTGATTCCACTCTGCATAAATAGCTATTTTATTTTTAAACATCTTCTATAAGGGCGAAAAACTACCCTTTTGAAACAACATAATAGTTATCTATGCATCAAGGTACAGAAGTTCTACTTTTTCTCACAAAAATAAACCATAATTACGAGTGATAAAAAGAGAATTCAGTGCTGAGGTGTATATTCAATTTTATTTGATATCGAAGAATTGTGAAATAGAAAGGAATATGTATTTTACAGGTTATGTTTACATATCTGTCAGTCTGATACTTAATGTTGCTAACCTCGGAAATTGAAGTTGTTCTAAAGAATTCTCAAAATAATGTGTTTTATCTCAAACTTGTTCATTAGAATTCTTTAGTTCGTTCTCATTTGTCATTTTACACACAAATTTACTATAAGTACATCATATACCTGCTCAAATTATCTTACACGTAAAATAACTACCATAAGGATGGCAACACTCCATTTGCATGAAATCGGCGTATAATGGATTACTTTAGTGCCAATTTCTGAATTTTTAATGATGATTTTTATGCACTTTAGTGATGATTTCAAATAAATAAATACATCATCACGGAATATTGCTCGTTTTTGGGTGAGCCAGTCTGCTTTATACATACGAGTAGATATCGGTAATGATGGATGGCATATTTGTACCGTGCAGGCATTTACCGGGCGTCACCACACGGACACGCATTGCTGACGTGGAATAGAAAGTAAAATTGACTTTAGACATTATGTTCACAAGATAGATTTATGCAGTTTTAATACAAAAAAAAAAATTGTCATCGAAAAGTATCATGCCATAAATGCAAATTTATTTTGATAATAAATTAAATGCTACATTTAAAATATAAGGGTACGTTTTTCGGTATCGCAGTTCTGCTTTGTATGACGTTACAACTGCTGTTAAATGCTTGCAGTTCTGCGAGGAATAAACAAACAGTACCCTGCGGCAACAACAGCAACTGCAATTAAAACAAGGTTATGATGTCTGTCAAACGCCAATTCATCAGACATTATTAAAAGTTATTGAAGATTAATATCTTTGGTTATGTTGATTTCCGTTTCTTGATAACTTTCAAATACTGTCTGCGTATGCGTACATCCAATGTAAACTTTTCAAAGCTGGATGCTGGATGCATTACTCGCGCAGTCGACGAGCTTTGCAGTTAAATAAAAAAACATTGTCCAGCTGCATAACGACTATTTGCAAGTTAATATTGCAGGGGTACATTTCTGCACAATAAAAAAACGCACCCTAAATGCTGTTGGCCGGTTACACTAACATAACTTAAATATTAAACTAGGCTGAAATTAACAATCTTGCATCGAATTGAAACGTCAAATGAATTAAATATTCCTGTCAAAATTTCGATGTGCATTTTTTGTTTAAGCCTAACTAGTTAAGCCATGTTTGTGCAACTGGGCATTGTATAGGCATGGTGTATTAAAAAATATATATTGTCTTATCGAGCCCAAGCTCATAATGTTTCGACCGGCCTAATATTATAAAACCTATAAATGGTGACATTTTTTCAAAATTTATTCGACTTATAAAATATAACTGCCCGAGTTTCGTGCGTTATGTTATGTTTAGAAAAGCTTCAAACGAAAATTAATAATTACACAGTAAATGACTTTTTTCACTGGCAAAACAAGGAAAGTGTTAATAATGATAATTAATACACCCAGTGCTCGACGGATCAATTTTACTTTTCCTTTATTTATTTATTAATTAATTAATTGGACTTGTACGATAATGAAAACAGATTTTTAATTTTTCAGATGTTGTGTTGAATTGTTGGCGCAAGGCATTAAAAATGTATGTTGGCTGTTTGGCAGGCAGGGAGAAAAACTGAAAAGTACGCAGCATACAATACAATACGGCGGAATACGAACGAATACGGGTTGGCTGCTAAATGAACTGATGCCCCATTTCTGGCTGGAGGCTCGCGGCCGCGGATCGATGGCCAAATCTCGCCGAGGCGGGATAATAAAACGTATTTACTCATGAATCACGGAAATTAAGTGTCAGCGCGGTGCGGTTTCAAAAGACGTTCTCAAAACCTAAAACAGATACGTATCGTTCGCTACTCTAGTCGTTTAATAAACAGTGTGATCAGGCACTGGTGCGCTCGCGCTCAGCTCTCGGCTCATCTCATCCCGACCGCCGGCCTAATCGAGTTGGCGACCTCCACTGACCGTTTCTTCTCACAAACGATGATTAATTGTGAACAGACGAACCCTATACATTCGCCAAATTGCGAAAGAAACACCCTAATGCCTCGTACAATACCACGCAAATGTGCGACTTTTCTCTCGCGAGAGTCTTGAATAGTGTAAAAGGTGGAACTAGGCTTGCAACGATTGTTGAGAAAAGAAAAAATTAAACATACAGTTTATTTTTTTAAAGATGTTCGATAAAGATTATCTGTATCATGAACGAATTAACTTGTTGGCATACATTTATTTCTCTTATATTAGCATTGACAAAAAAGGCACGCGATAAGAATGGATATAATAACACGCTTGTTTTTAAAAAATTCATATTGTTTCGAATGTTATGACATACATTTTAAAACGATACTCGTTAACAATTCTGTCTCTGTAATGTAAGTTCATTTTTAGACGACCACTTCAAAAAAATAATAGATATCGTAATAGTAGCCTTACTTAAGAATATCGTACTACTATAGCACGATATAATTTCATGGCAATGATGTGCCAAATAAACATAGTCACACGGCTTGGCTTTGTTGTTTCTATGGTTCATTGTTTGAAAAAAAAACAGTAAGTATTGTCATTTGAAATAAAGTTCTTAAATAGTACATTAAGATACGACATGAATTTAGCGCACGCGTCATTCTTAGAAACGAGCGGCTTGCCGCGAGTTTTCAAGAAGAACATGTGCGCTGAAATGTCTTATGAAACGTGTATTTTATACTATTTTGCTATTTTGGTCATTTTTTTCAAAAAATGTACGTTATTTTATATCCGTGAATTTCAATTTCGGTTGTTTCATAAAGTACATATTAAAGAACCAAAATAGAAAAAAGATATTTTTATATTTTGCGTTCCTAATTAAGTCATTACGAAACCCACTTCCGTCTCGAAAGAGCCTTCGTTTCGATACGCAATTTTTTGTTTTAGATACCTGGTACTATACTGTATTTCAGATAAGAATAGATTTAGGAGTAAGATAGGGCTTACGATTCCAGCTTTCTGATTGGTCTTAACGTAAACCAAGTTTAAAATAGCAATATGTAACATTATTTATTCCATTTTGATTTTATAATTTATTTAACAACTTTAAGTAACTGTTTATTTACTGAATAAAAATTATCAAATTTTGACGTTTAGAGCTGTCAAGAATGTCATACACGAAACAAAATGAATTGATAAATTATATGTGTGTAAAACAGGCTGGCGCAGCAGCGCCACCAAGTCTATTCTTATCTGTAATACACTATAGATGATACTTATGTTCATAAATTAGAATTGATATGAGCTTTCAAATAATTATTTATTTATTTAATCGTGACGAACTTTATATGATACACAAGTAAACAAAAGTAAACAAGTCATTCACTCGTTCCTTGAAATTGTTTGCTTGCTTAGAAGTAAGTTCGTGGGCGCAGAATTAATATTGGTTTAAAACCAGTACCCAGAGTCACGAAGAGGCCGCTTCTGCTTGACCCATTTTTTAATTGTAGTACCATTTAATTTTTGACAGCTGTCATTTTCATCAAATTTATTCTTCAAAATACTTTCCACAAAATTTTTGGTGCACGATTGAAATTGTATATATATATATATATATATATATATATATATATATATATATATATATATATATATATATATATATATATATATATATATATATATAGGGCGCAAGCAGACACGTGACTCAAGCGACCTTGAAGTGCTTGGAATCAGCTGATTTGTGTGCGCTTGTTATTTTGACGAGAACAATGTCACTTTGACGAGACCAATGTTTTGATTTATTTTAATTTTAAGCTGTTAAGAAGTGATTATTTTTAATTTCATGTGTTTTACTGCCTGAAAATTGTACAGTAATAACATTTTAGCAGTTCAAAATCAAAATATGTCAAAACAATAGTCTTGTCAAAGTGACATGCGCACACAAATCAGCTGATTCCTAGCACGTCAAGGTCATTCGAGTCACGTGCCTGCTCGCGCTCTATTGGTTAAAGAAATTCACAAATGCATGAATGATGTTTACGTAAAACATACATAAGTATTTGAATAAATGTCAATCCAATTTTGACGCAAGCGAAAAAACGTCTTATAAAACTCGGTCTTAAATATACTATTGTGTTATTTTTATGCTCGTTTACAAAATAGTGTTCAAAACTCGCTCGAAAAATAATATCGTATTGCTTGTGTGTTTACTCACTCGGTTGCACCAAGTTCGTTAAACTTCACACTCGTACGATATTTCTCACGTTCGATACTTATTATATACTATTCTTATTTCGGATATATAAACTGGATTCATAGCTATGCATATAATGTTATTTTCTGTCACTGACACTGGCACAGTGTCATTATTTTTTTTTTATCGCGTATTTGATTTCACATTGGCTAATAAACCTACCAGTTGACTTTTGAATGCTTTTACTCCATATATTTTCATAATAACAAAATAATAATAGTATCTTATGAACTTCCATAAAAACGAAGTGAACGGTCTACAGAATGTACAGAGCTAAAATACAATTCATAGATGCCCTTGATCAGACCTCGTAAAAAATTAAACTGCATGTATATTTTATACATTGCAATAAGTCGTACAATCGAGATCGCAATAATCGAGAAATTCGCGACGATATTTCGGCAACGAACTCAGTGCATCACTGCTCTTGTATTTCTTGAATTGCGTGAATAGTGTACACACTATTGTGATCGATATAAATGGAGAAATTGTTGTTCGTTAATTACGTAATGAGAGATGTCTCCTCTCTGTCTGGTATGAGATGTTGTGTTGAGGGAGACGGCGACGGTCGCGAAAGAGTCAGTCAACCGGGAGGGTAATTAGTTGATTTGTAGTGGCTCGAGGGGTCTCCCTCTAATGCAATCTAAATTTTTCATTCCGCCGTACTCCCGGGAAGCTGCAAGAGCCGGAGCAGGAAGGAAAGTTCTTCCCACGGGCACGGCTCCCCACTCCGTTCCAATTCGAATTAAATCATACACAAATACTCACTCCTATCTACATGTGTTGTGTATCTACCAGTACTAGATAAAACTACAACATTGAACAAATGTTTTTTTCTGATGCCTCAGGATATCTACAAACTTTTTTCAAAAAAGATTATAAAACTTTCCAGACTTTTTCCTAGTTTAATCTTACTATTTTTTATTATAAAATATACTCTCGTCTATGGCACAAAAGCGACTCTTGTGGTGCTTTCTCCACAACAACTTTGAGAGCCCGTGAGGTGATACTCGGTAAATGCTGTCAAGGAAAAATCTGCCCCATTTTTTAAGAAAGTTGATATCTCTTAGCAACGTTGCTATAGCAAATAACCAGAAAATTTTTGCAAATACTGAATAAAATGGCAGGCTTTATATTTATTTCTATTGGTAATTTTTTTAGCAACGTTGCTTAGACAACAACTTCCTTACAAACACGAGCCCAAACTCATATTAGTTGGGCTGGTTAACATTTTCAACAAACAAATTACAAAACCTATGTAAATAGTGACAAATTTTCATAAATTTCGTTCGACTAATCTAAAATATAGATTTTAAAGGGAAAAATAATAGCAGGAACGCAGTCTAAATTTGTTTATTATATAGTCTGAGGCCAACGTTTCCCTGCCACTTACAGCTTCTTCAGGGCAAACTGCTGAAAAACAAATATAAAAATCAAAATAAGAACACGTGTTGTGTGATTAACCTTGCAAATTGTTTATACTTACAGACTAAGGCGTTAAAAAATAATAAATAAAAATAAATATAGTTGTTCAATTTAACTTACCAAAAAAATATGTTTCAATATCCAACACTGATATTTTAGCGCGAAATTTAAAAAAGATGCTTGAAATAAATCTACCTATAAATATTGCGCTGAAACCGGTCAAACCATTAGGACTACTTTTCAGCAAAATTAAGGATAGAAATGACATAATAGAACAAACAAAGGTTGTATAGGTACAAAATAAACTGCAATAACTGTACAAATACATATACAGGTCAGACAAAAAGACACTTAAAAACGAGGATAACAGAACATAAGAGGAATTCTATAAAACAAAATAAAAATGGAAATTGTGCCCTTACACAACACTGCATCGAGACTCAACATACTTTTGACTTCGATGGAGTCCGAGTCATAGATAGAGAACCGAATTTAAATAAACGGCTAATTCTGGAAATGCTACACATTAAAAATCACCCTATTAATATAAATTTCAGAACAGATATTAAAAATCTTAGCTCAACATATAGCAGAATATGCAAATTATTCCACCAGCCTCCATAGGAGAATTTTAATCTTGTTAAAGAAAAAAAATTATACACATCACCATTTTTTAATAAAATTAAGAAAAAGCTATTTAAGTCTTCTGAATGACGATTGTTAATATTTTCATACAATTTTTATTTTTCGACGATAACACTATGTTTGAACAAATATATTTATTTTTATTTATTATTTTTTAACGCCTTAATCTGTAAATATACACAATTTGCAATGTTAATCACACAACACGTGTTCTTATTTTGATTTTTTATATTTGTTTTTCACCAGTTTGCCCTGATGAAGCTGTAAGTGGCAGCGAAACGTTGGCCTCAGACTGAATAATAAACAAATTTAGACTGCACTCCTGCTATTACTCCTCACATCAAAATCATCAGTCGTTTATTCCATTTTACATAGATTTTAAAATTACAAAAACTGAATTTAATATTGGATTACATCGCCTTTATTAGTAATACCAGCTTTAATTCTATTAGGCATTGGATCCCTAAGTCCTGCACATTTTCCTGTGATTATTGTCCCACATGTCTTACAAGGTAGATTTTACTGTACGCACTGAATTTTTGCGAAGTTGCTTTTCATTGTGTCAAAAGTAAAGGGTTTCGGTAGAAGCTAAATCTAGACTAGAAGATAACCCTTTAAATACCGGTCGAACTGTTATCTTAAAATTATAAGTCTATATTTAAAGTAGCCGAAAGAATTTTGTAGAATATTCTAACCATTTGTGTAGATTTTATAATTTGTTTAAAATTTAAATCGGCCCAACTAATATACATAAGTTTGGGCTTGTATATCGTAATCTGGGAATAGAAGCAGATTGGCACACACAAAAATAGGTAATAAGCCATGGATATATAGCGGGTTTTTATTAAAAAACGAATCCTGTTTAAAACTCCATAATTTCAGAGTGCATTGAGATATCGATTTAATATGTTTATCTCTTGCAGACAAAGCGTTGAAAAGTATTCCTAACATATGTCAAACATTTACATAGCGAATTTCTAAATTTGTCATTCAAATCTAATATTACACGTTGATAATTTTTTAATCAGTTTAAAACGAAGTAGGCTATTATTCAAACAAATGAACTGTCAGGGACATTTCGAATTTGTCATAAATTTGCCCTAAGCTTTGGCCAATTTTCTCGAGATTTCTTCTAATAATGGCACCTGACATCAGTAAATCTGACTTAGAGATCATTGCAACTTGTAATCAAGAAAAAAATTGGCAATGCAAAAAAATTGTGAGTAGTTTCCATGGAAGAGGTAGTCACTTTCTAGTATAAAACGTGCTATTTTGTGACTGAAACTGGATCAATTTTCAGAAAACATGGGACAGTTCGTGTACTAATTCTGAATTTTTGTCATTTGTAAAAGTTATTAACCTTGCACTCCCCGGTCGGTCAAAAATCATACACTTTTTATTGAATAATTCCATTCTTCCTTGCAAAATACTATAAGCACTTTTGGCCAATATTTATTTTGATTTACTTTTTGAAAATGATTTCCGAATGTTTCAGAGTATAATTTCCTGTCAAACAGATTTTAATGAACGCTTTTTTAATTAGCAATCACCGATCGCTTTGCGATGGTTTTGTCAATATTAGCTGTTGTTCTTTTTAATAGCTCATCAAATATATTAGCAGTTGAGTTCCGTGAACGTCGGTGTTTTATAGTGCTGGTTAATATTTGATACGCGCATTAATGTTCCCGTCTTAGGATATGTCATTACCGTACGAAGTATTTGTATAAATATTACATTATAGTACAGGGAAGCTTTTGCTTTTACTAACCATCCAATTTTTCTAATTCTGGTGCTGGTTGCAAAATATTTGAACCCTCAATACATTCTCCCCTGAATTTGAGCGTGAAATTCCCGGTCGAGCGTAGTGTATTTGCTCGCGTTGCGGTGAGGCCCTTTCGTTTTGTTGCGGTTTTGTTTTAACGTGGCCGGTTATTGGTTTTCAACATCACTGCGCTAGTTGATTTTTCCACATACCTCTCTGTGCGATATGGGAGACTGTCGCGTCGAGTCGCCGTGCTAAGGAACTCATATTGGCTACTTTAGTCTCCCCTGACACAGATTAAGTCGGCTTCCTTGTTAAATATTCATGCGCTCCAGAGAGGAGATAAAAATAAAAATACAGCATCTTCTTAGCTGTTCTCAAAGTTGTAACCAGAGGCACGTAAACAGTCGTGGTGATGAGATACGGGCCGTCCCGTGTGTGTTGCTCTGTTGGTTGGGGTTCATTCCCCAGCTCCAGTTTTAAATATCAGGTGTGCTCGCCACCGCCGATAATTTAATTAAGCGATCCTTTTAAAGCGTTTTCTTTCTTTTGTAACGGAGCGAGAGGGCGAAAGAACGCCGAAAAGAATCTGATCCGCCCCCAAGCGAGCGTCTCACCTTGTAGCTTATTTTTATTGCGTTTCTCTTTGAAATGGAGTCAGCCGGCGTAATCTTTGTATCGCGTCCTGTACACTTTGCTCCCTTTGTTTGTCTGCCATACATTGCTTTGCTTATTTATACACAATAAAAACATCAAAACCCCCACAGGTGCGGAAGAGATAACCGCGATTTTAAATTCTTGGTTCGCATTCTAACAGATGGTCATAAAGTTTGTTTTCCTATGGACGAATATTCTATGGCTACCAGTCATTCTAGTATTTCGATTGACAATGACAAATTAATAAAAATCTTGTCGACTTTGAAGGAAAACAGAAGTGTAAGGTTAAAAAAAAATGTTAAAATCAATGTATTTATTTGTGCATGATTTTTTGTGCCTCCGTCCGGTATAAGTAGTTTTGCATTACTCTATATCGTTCAGAAACACTTTTTTATTGGCCTAGGCCGCCATAAATTTGGGACTTTTATGGTTATAAGTTAGTATTATTCCGGTAAAGTGTCACGTTATAAGTTTTGTCGACACAAGAATTAGTAAAATGTTTATAACTTGTTATTTGAAATTGCAATGAAAAACTGATAAAGTCATAACTGATTTTGTCAGGTTATGTTTATAAATCCATGTCATTTGAAATCTCCTGATGTTACCAACATTAAAAAAGTATGTAGTATTTCACATTTGGACAATAAATTAAATTCTTTGAATAAATTTATAAAGAGTGCGCCAAAAATCTAGTCTATCAGACGTTTAGAAACTGATTTGCGAGTGCTAGTATTTAAAGACTTCGCCTCCGACTTACATTTTCTAAAGGTATAAAAGCAAACTGAAACATCGGTTTTGTAAGAATAATGTTATATGACTTAGGTTTTTAGTATTTGTTAATACCTGATAAAATTGGAATTTGTGGAAGATAAAACAGCGAAGGATATTCATGAGAAAATGTTGCCTATATTGGGCGACTCTACGCCCTTCCCATAAAATTATTCGACTTTGGATAAATTATTTGAAGCCTTACAGAACAAGCATCGAAGGCGCGTTATGTTCTGGAGTCCCAAAAACAGCTGTGGCGTTAGAAATTATTTATAAAGTCCAGATATAGTTTTCGCCGGCAAAAGAGTGAATATGTGCGAGTTAGCAGACGCCACGAATCTTGACTGAGCGGGTTCACATTATTTTGCCGAATTCGATTCATCCGATTGTTTGCGAATATTTAAGAAGAATTCAGTAGATTTTTTGTACCATTTTGTAATAATCGACAAAATAACAACATTAACAAACGACCATGGGAGACGAACCGATTCCGAAAAAGGCAAAATACGTTTTATTCACTGAGAAGTTGATGGCATCAGTTGAAAACGATTAAATTATTACTTAAGAATACTATGCAGAATTTTTGGAGATATTGAAGGCCGCTCACTATAGAAACATACCAGGACATCAAAGACATATCGCTTAGTAAAAATCTAGTTCCTTTAAATTACCGTTTTTCCCAAACTCAAGACTTTTCTGGCAGGACAATTGAAGACGAAACTAGTATTTAGGATGTCTAAGTAACTTACAATCGCGAAGGAATCACAAATCTGGAGAAATGCTGAATTGAGTGTGTTAAACCTCGAAAACGAAGACACATTACAAAATTGAAATGATTGTGTTTAATATAAAATCTCATTGGTTATCGTGTGCGTGTTGTTGAGGTTTTAATATGATAATGAAGGTTGTGATGGGGCATCAACATCAGGATGATGAGTGGTGATCGTGACAGTCGTGACAGTGGTGGTGGTGACGGCCGCGCCGAGGAAATTATCTTGCAGTGGGCGCCTCGCCGACCCTGCGCTGCGCGCCTGCTTGATGAACTAAACCCATCGATCATCCAATTAGCTCGCCGATCAATCATCTCCTGCCATTTACCCTTGCAAACTCCCTGGTCCCGAACCCGGCCCGTCGCGTCTCGCCCGACCCGACCCGTGTATCGGTTTCATTTGCATGTTTCGCGAACCATTGTCCGCAGGTACATGCCGCCCGATACATTTTTTACATGGCGCAACGTATGTTTGCTAATGACAATGGCAGTGGCTCTGCGCTCTACTCTCTGCCTCTAACCATAAAAATATACAGAGGTGACAACTTGAAATAACGGGCCTTTCGCATTGAATTATTATTTAAGTTGAGGGCTTTAAGCGATAACCGCTTTTGTCACTGCGACCTGTAAGATCTATTGTTACATGATCCTATCTTAAGGTACCTTCTATCGGTGTCAGATATCTTTCTACTTCTTTTAGTAGTACCACAATGATCGTTCTTTTGCGCCAAAAAAATCTGAATATTCCTACGAATCATTCCAACTTTAGAACTGGAAGCGTTGGTAGAAAGAACTGTAAAGTAGAGATAAATTCAAAATTTTACTAGCCAACTGTCGCGCGCGCCTTTCTGTCACATTTGTGAATGTTTCGATTAGACTGCTCAACAAAGATACCTCCTTCACGTTTTTATTATTCAATTTATTTTTAGATTATTATAATATCTACAATATTTGCATAACATTTTAAAGATCCAAAATAAACATTTAAAGTTATCTTTAGTTGTTAACTAACAATAACACCTAATCACTCTGTTCTATTTATTTGATACTTGACAGTTATTTGCCACTGAGCGTTCTATTGCTTTAAGAATATTCTTATTCTAGTAGGAATATTTATAATACCGATAGAACGTACCTTTAGTTTCCTGGAAGTAGTTCCAGAGTTCTTATGAAGCCAAGTACTACTTCAGGAGTCTGTTTCCCGATTTCATTTGCCGCGAGGTATTTTTTACATAGATAGTAAAGTCTACTTCTGTCACAGCTGGACATTCACATACAATATGTTCGGAAGTTTCTTCGTCCTTTTCACAGAGTCGATAGATATTGTTTATAGGTATACCACTCTTACATAGATGGTATTTCAGAAGACAATGACCAGTAAAGATACCTGTCATAGTTCTAAGGTTCTTTTTGCTGAAAGTTAATAGGTCTTTGGCGTTTGTAGATGAGAGTGAAATGAATTTCTTCGACTGGCTAAGGCCCAGAATGTATCTGCAATATAAGGCTATAGCTACCTACTCCTAGTTTTGATTTTTTTCATTATACAGCTTTTCAAGAGTCCACAAGAAGGTTCAGGCCCGTAAAATGGTAATTGACTCCATTTTTGGCGAGCTCGTCTGCTTTTTCATTGCCTAGAATTCCCTCATGCCCCGGTAACCACCACAAAGAACGTGGTTGTCTTTGGCCAGCTGTTATAGGATGTTCATGCATTCTAGCTTTTACTCACAAGTGAAGGCACCTAGTGCCTTTAAAGCAGCTTATCTGTCTGACATTATGTTGATTGTTGATCAAATGCTCCCACACCAGTTTCTAGTTTTGAACCATCGCAAATTAGGGCAAAGAGTCCATTGAGAAGGGTGGCGCTCTTACTGTCCACTGAAGGCGGTCTACCAATGATTACCTTATACGTCTGGTTAAATTGTATCTTGTCGTATGTTTGCTAATGACAATGGCTCCAGCCAAATTTCCACGCAAAGCCTCCAGCTTTTCTGCCGTAAAAATATGCAGAGGTGACGACTTGAAACAGCGGACCCTTGACACTGAATAAAACAATAACATTTGCAAGTTAAATGCCATAAATGTGCAGCAAATAAATTCTCTTTTTCATTTTTTACTGCGAGGGATTTGAGAGATGTTTTAATGTGTGTGGTGACTGGTAGTGGAGTGGAGTTTCCTTAAACCTTAAAGGTGACTGGCGTGTGTGTTTGTAATCTCGTGACAGCGGAATCAGTTCGGATTTTCATTGGCGCGGTGGGAACTGCTGCGGTGTTAACTGGCGCAGGGACTCCCTAAGCTATATACGCGAAACCAATCCGCCGGAAAATGGAACCAAGACGACATACAAACAACACACATATACGGGTACATGGATACCACATTATACTGTATTAACTGTGATCTAAAAGTATAGACTATTGTCTAATTTAGACCGCTATGCATATTTTTTATGAGTAGTGTGCTCCTCAATAGCGTTTTTATTATAAAAGTAGTAGTTGGCAAATTACATTAAGGGAGGTTACTGATGAAGACCATAGAAGAAACAAAGGCAGAATCGCTAAAGGAACTAAAGGCTATACAACAAGGTGTTTGCAGATTGGAAGCAACGTGGTCATAAAATGCATTATATCTAATGGGGAATATTTTGAAGAGGACGATAGTATTGATGTATATTACTTATTAAAGAAAATAAAAATTCTAGTTATTTTTTGATAAAAGCTCTTATTTAACTAGTGCAGTCTTATTTATTCACTGGTGGTTTCCGTTTGGAATTACAGGGAGAAAAACATAATTTCCTGTTATGTATTTTTCGCCGGTGTTTATTACAGGCAATTCCGGCCGTTGTAAATAGATCTGAAGGAGAGAATAAGTAAATTAGAAGAGGCGTGATAACAATCTCCCCTTTTTTTAAACGTGGCCGTAGAAGGAAGGCAGGGAATTGAGATGTTTCTGGATGAAGATGAAGGAAGGCTGTTTTCTTTCGTCTGTGATCCGATTCCCGTCCATTAGCAGAGCTTGTCTGGAGGTGTCGCACACGCTCCTCTGGAAAGAAGCGTTGATACGGGATGAGTCGCGCACTAAGAGGGATGAACGTGATCCCATTATACACTCTCAGCTCGCTTTGTGAACTCCGAGATCCCAGGCATATTTCGATAAGACGCACGGACGCAACAAGGTGCTGCTTTGTGACTCTACCGCCATTAAAACGCGATCAGATCGCACCTGCAACTTGAGACACACAACCGATAATCCATTCATCCATCATACGTCAACCAACACCCACAAATCTTCCCTATCGCGAGTGGAACTGTGAAACTTCTCCCCACATATGACTATCTCACCTCTGCACGGTGTAAAATGTAAACACATTACTCCTGAACGTTTTTAAGCGATCTCTACGACCTGGAAGATCTAATGTAACGTGGCCCTAACTTAGTTTATTGGAAGCAATTCCAGAATTTTCATAAAGCTAGTTACTGCTCCATGAGTCATTTGCCGTCAGATTCCTTTTACCAATATATGCGACGTTTTTTGAGAAACGCTCGAACTTTAAAATGTAATAACTTGTAACTAAGATACTTTCTGCGAGAATCAGTTTTCCTAAACTGTTTGGCATTCTTGAAATTAGGCTGTATGTAACTCATATTTATAATATTTGGACTATTTTTTTTTTGTCAAAAGCTCCTCAGTCGTAGACAAATGTTATTTTAAAAGACAATAACCAGTAAGGATTCTGATGTATCGCCCTGCACTAACTAGGACGACGAGGTCGCATCTTCTCCGGAAATTATCTTATAAGCCAGTGGAAAACCGCCTGCACAGTTTAGAACTGCTGGCGTTTCTTTAGTCTTCTCTCGTGCATTCCTCTTTTAAGTTGGCTTACGTAAGCAGGTGGGCCATTGTTTGTACCATAATGGCATAATATTGGCACTCCACGCTTTCCTACTGAAGTTCGGTAATTTTTTATCAAGAAGAATGGCTTCTTGCTTCAGCGTTGCATCCCACATTACGAATCTTGTTAGATTCTTATAATAATTATTAAATGTTAAGAATTACTCGAAATCTCATTCAAACAGCATTTATTCATTCTCTTATACAATCGATGTTTCGGTATACTCTTGCACCTTCTTCTGGGTCTAAAGGTACAATCATTCAAAAAACAAAATAGTACATAACAAACAATAAAGAAGGTGTAAGAATGTACCGAATCATCGATTGTGTAAGAGAATAAAATGAAGTTTGATTGAGTTTTCGAGTAATTGTTCACCTAATCTAAAGGTCTGTTCGTTTGTCTTACTCTAAACATGTAGGAGTACTCTAATATTTTTCTCTTATTCGTTTAGATCAGATATGAGGAACTAGTCGGAGTATATATAAACGAACATAATTTTTGTGTAAGGAACTTGTCAAAACGTTTTAGTGCTAACATAAAGATTATTTGGTAAACACGTATCTTGATACAAGACAAAATATTAAATGACGATGATAATATGTTGTATATGATGAAATTGTTCACAAAAATTTCTACTTGGAGTAAGAAAATCAAAATCTAAGCAGAGATGAGCAACTGCTCGATTGAATCCAAACAAAATTCGTCATTATCTGTGACAAGCGAACACGGATATCCGCATGGAGTAGAAAGAGTAAGACAAAGGAACAGACCTTATAAGTACCGCAGTTGAGATATTTGCCATAATTATTGTGAAAAATTCAGGTTCTTCCTTTGTCTAGTAGGATGCTCTACCAACTGAGCTATGAAATCCTCTTAAGACAGCAAATTTTTCACCTGTCTTTAATAGTAGTCTTAGACGACTATACCCTCCTATTTGCTGTGGAACTTCCCCCCGACACATGACTATCTGACTGGTGCGCGTGTATAAAAATGTAAACACGTTAGTCTTGTGTGAAAAACGCATGGTAATTAGTCTTACGCGTGACATGAACCATCCCGTCCCGGTCGCGGAATACAATTTCCACAAACTCCAACTCCTCCAAACGGCGGCTAACGCGCGTCGTCTGTTGGGAAATATGCAAAACTTGAGGGAAAGATCGAACTTTTTTCTTCTTCGTTGGTAGAGGTGACAAATATAGAATTTGCATTTAAATAGGGTATTTCCATCTGTGATACGCGCATTTCGGAGCAGCCGCGGCTGAGGCGATGATTTAGCCAGTGGCACTGCAACGGCACTGCACTGTTTGCTTACTGTATCTACACTCACATGCCTTCCTTGTCGACGTCTTATTTCGTTCCGGTCACTTGACCCCTGTGTCAATATATCACCGCCAACTGGATGGAGATGGCTCTATTTGCTACATGAGCGATATGCCAAGAGGGAGACGCGACAGCTAGTCAAGAATTCATAACGCAATAGTTTACACACATTATTATACTTTCTTCTTCATGGGATCTCGTGACCGTGTGCCTGAATGTATGTTCGCGAATCTAGGGACTCGAGTTTGATCCCGACCAAATTTCGAATTGTCATTGGCACAAAAGTGACCCCTGTGGTGCACTCTTCACGTCAGAAATAAGTGCCTGTGAAGTGACTTACCCGTTACAAGGTGCTCAAGACTTTGACGGATTCCTCACTCTCATTCGAAAAAGTCACACTTAGAAAACTCGGGCCAAGTTTTATGGGTTAGGTTAGGTTATGTTATTGTAGTTTTTAGAGTGTCAGGTCGCCAATCTGGGGAACCGTGTTCGATCCCGACCGACGCCAAATATTTCGAATTTTAAATGACACAAAATCGACACCTGTGGTGCGCTCTCCACGCCAGCAATGAGTGCCCATGAGGTGACGCCTGGTAAGCGCCCGCACGGTACAAATATTTCATCATTACCGATAGCTGTGTACAAATCAGATTGGCACACCCAGTAATGGGTAATAAGCCATGATGATATATTTATTTATTTATAAGTTCTCAGATAAATATCAGTCTCAGAGAGTCTCGGAGAGTAAGGACTCACCTCCGTCAAAGTCCTGAGCACTCTAGAACATTGTCCGCTGTATACAGCGGAATGGTTTTACGCTACACGCTACGAATATGCATCATCATTATAACCGATATCTGAGTACAAGGCAGATTGGTATACCCTACAATGGGGTAATATTCCGTGATGACATTTTGTTTAGTTTCATCCCTTAATTTGACTTTATTGAACAAATTAATTCGGCGTAGCTTTTTTACGATGGATAATTTTGAATATCGAGCTTTTATAAAATATGTTTTAAAAAAGTCGGCAATAGAAATCCATGATAACTTGAATACGCTGAGTGAGGATTCTCCTTCATATGCAATAGTTTACCGCTGGATTCATTTATTCGTGAAAGGAAGATCCAGCGTTGAATATGCTTTTCGTAGTGGACACCCAAAAACCGTTTCAACTTCAGAAATAATTGACAAAGTCCACGATATCATTTTACAGTGCATACTATTGAAGGTGTCAGAGGTAGCAGAGTTGATAGTGATATGAGAAAAGCGTGTTTGTAACATTTTAAAAATAAATTGGATATGAGCAAGTTCCGTCTAATAGGCGCTCGGTTGATCTCTATTAAGAATAAACAAATTCGATGACAAACTTCTCAAGTTGGTTGAGAAATTTTTTACCATAATCCGATAAATTTATTTTACGTCGTTTTGTCACCATGGACGAAACGTGTGTTCATTATTATACGCCTGAGACCAAGAAGCAGTAAACTCATCATAGTTCTCCGTCCGACAACAAAATATTATGCTGGTCTTCTGGACTGCTTACTTAAAAATAAGCACGACAATGCTTCCGTTCATTCCAGTTGCGTTGTTCAGCAAAAATTGCAAAAATTGCGACGTATCTATTCCCCAATTTAAAAAAAAATATTTACGTTAACTAATGAAGTGATACCATCTGAAAACGCATATTTTAAGCGCCTGGACAAAAACAACTTTAAGGAGGATATCAAAACCTTGACATCAATGGATAAAGCGTATTTATAAAAGGTGATTATGTAGAAAAATAAAATTTAGTTCAAAATATCTCCCTCCTAAGATTGTACAAAGTTGGCATTTTTACAAGTGAGACACAGTAGTAGTAGATTGAAACTCTTGCACCTTGTGTATTAAGAAGTGTGCTGGGTGTAAAATCAATCGCGAGACTGGGAACACACGGCGTGGTAAGACATTCGCTGGCGCCTCAGATTAGAAATTCATTTGAATATTTCCGGTGGCGGTGCTGTGCTGGTGCTCTGCTTGGTTCCCCTTGGCCGTGTCGATGGAGGGAGAAATGTAAATATCGCGCCGATAAGAACGGAGAAAGAGGACGCTTGCTTGGCGTGGCGTCGTACCTGCGCGAGGAAATTGAAGGAAATGCAGATAAGGATAAATGACGATAAAGTGATTAGCATTTTAGGCAAAAGTGTTTAATATTGAAATGCGGCTGCAACAGCCTACCGCTAATTCTATTGCCATTCGCATTGCAGGTGTCTCAAGGTGATTTTTCTAGTACTGTTAAAAAAATCTGTCGTGGTCACCACAATACTTCCCGCCACCATTTCTATTTTATGTTACATAAGTATCGTATTTAACGTTTATTGTACACATAAGAAATTGGCAAGTTGGAATACATTTATCTCTCTCATATTCAAATTGACATGAAGTACGCGCGATTAGGATGAATATAATAACATGGGGTCTCGTGGCCGCGTGCCCGAGTGCCTGATCGCGAATCTTAGGAACCGGGTTCGATCTCAACCGACGCCAAAAGAAATATTTCAAATTTTACTTGGCACAAACGTAACCCCTGTGCTAAACTCTCCAAGCCAGCAATGAGTGCATGTGACGACGTACCGCCTGGTAAACGCCCGCACGGTACAACTATATCACCATCATTACCAGGGACGGCGGGTTTTGATTTTTCCCGTTGGTGCACAACAAAAAATATACAGGGTGGGCCGAAAACCGAAACATGGGATGTTAAATAAGTTCGGAATTTGGCTGCCCTGAAACTTTTAGAACAAAACTAGAACAATAAGAAGTTGTTTAAAATTAAGTATTACATAAAAAAATTAAATTCGTCGTGAAATAATGTTTGCAGCATGAGATATTTCAAAAATACTAATACAAATTTTTCAAGAATCTGAAGGCTATAGAAATAAAACACTGCGTCGAATGGGGGAGTTTAGTCATGTTGAAATGTAATCATTTCTCCACAATATTACTATGAATGTAATAAAAGTAATAAAATGCAGCGTATTTTTTTGTAGAAACGATATTAAATTTACCCTTAGTTAAATGACCCCAATACGATGACGTATGCGGCATCTTTTGTTTGCCGTAGTTGTCCGCTACGAGTGCTAGTTTACAATGAAAACGAACGTATGTCTTCTATATTTGATATTGAAACGTCAAATTCAATGTCGTCGCAAAAGTCAAATTATTATAACCTAGGAAATACGATAAACACAGAAATTAAATTGTCAAGTGTCAAATGTAAACATAAACAGGTGGCCATGTTTGGTTCTGTCTCTTCTATTAAGCACGTTTTGGATAAGTATGTCGAGACCTAATTCGCACATAGTTCATGTTATGTACTCCATAATAGCGAGAAGAAATTATTGCAAAAGTATAACATTTTTTTCCGGTTTTTTTTTTTTTAATTTTACAAAATAGAAAAATAAAAACGCTTTAGATTTAAAAATATTTTAACATAAAAAAATCAAAAATTCGAAAACTCGTCAAAATTGTAACATTTCGTATCTGAAATATCTCATGCTGTAGATGTGCCGTTATATCGAATTAAGACTTTTTTAATATTTTAAACAACTTTTTATTTTTAAGTTACATGAATACAAAATCTTTAAGAGTGGTCTCGCAAAATTAAATTATATTATAATAGACTAAATTAAATAAAAGAAAGTTATTGTTCACCGTGGGTGCATTGCACCCCCATATTTTTGCCCGTGGGTGCACCTAGATCAATGCACCCACGTACGCCGCCCCTGATCATTATCGCACCCAGCAATTGGTAATATGCTGTGATGATATATTTATTAATAATTGTCTTTCAAAAATTCATCTTGTTTCGACTAAGTAACGACATGTCTTTTTAAAACGATGCTCGTTGTTGACATTACTCTCGCTGTAAAGTAAGTTCCAGAGAATGAGCTGCTTCTGAACACTTTTTAAATCGGAAAATCCGTATTTACTGAGCTAGCTCGGAAAATTGACTGTAAGGGATCGGAAAGTAACTTTCCATGGCTATCAGTTGTTTATTATTTATTTCTTATTTCCTCGCAATAAAGAATAAAATTATTCATACCTAATAAATTTTTATTTATTCTTTTTTCAGGGCCGTGAAACCAAACATGACCTAAAGTGTCTTTATTGGGCTTACAAGCTTTCAAAGCTTGCTCTTCCAGTAAGGTATCACTTTCAGGTCTTGTTACGAAAATTACTATTATTATTTTGTGTGGCCCTGACATTGATAATGTGCTAGTACCTTTATTTTCACATATTTGACTTCACATTTACTAACAAACGTACCAGTTGTTTTTTTTTTTCGAATATTGAATGCTACTACTATAATACATATTTTTATGTTAACAAAATACCAATAGTATCTTATGTACCCCCATAAAAACTAAGTAAACAAAATTACTGAATTTGACAGATTGGGTGGAGCTAAAATTTTAATTCATACAACTCGAATTTGACCTTGACCAGACATCTTAAAAAAATAAAATACGTAAATATTTTTCTTTAAAATTTTTTATGTCCTACTGCTAAAACGTCTCATTTTGCTGCCATAGGTTTATTTAAAAAAGTGATTGTTTTAATACTTCTATGAACCCTAGAACTTTGTCGTTTAGTAATGATGATAACAACCGTTATACGGCTACTATTTTCTCCAGATTTCGTCGGCAGTAGATTTTTCCTCATTTGCAAAGCAATTCCACACAAGTTGCGCGTGAAGCGTAAAAATACCTCTTGTAAATCACGGGCAGTGGCATGGCAGGTAGGAAAGTTAACCGTAGTGTGTCCGGAGCCAACCAGCCGCGCCGTCAGCTTTGTACAACTTCCTGAGCTTCCTTCCGACGCCCACAGCAAACAACTCTGCCTCTGTGTCTGACACACACTACACTACAGCACCAGCTACGGTTACGTATGCACCCTCTGCCCAAGCGGAGCGAAGCGGAGCAGAGCAGAGCGACACAGGTACCCAGCCTGTAAGAGCATTAAAAGACGTTTTCCATCACCAGCCCTAAAAGCCAAGCTCCAAACCAACGAATAATTTATACTAATTTAACAATGCAAAAGAGACAAGATTTCGCAGCCACCAGCGAGAGATTTATTAGGAATATTATTGTGAGTCATTCGTAATATAATTTGTATAAGTCTTCTTTGTCACTTTGGGCACAGCCTGGACATTCGCATAATTATTTATGTTCCAAAGTTTCATCGTCAGTTTTATAAAGTCGATATACATATACTGTTTCCAATTACATAAATTTTACACGGGTGATATTTCAAAAGGTTACCTGTCATAGTTCTAAGGTCCTTGGCAGTTGTCAAGGTCAAATGAGCATCATCGTGTGATTGAGGCCCAAAATGTTTCTCCGGTATGAGATAGCTGACTCCTGCAAATTTTTACCTCTCGCTAATAGAGGTATTGGATTCATGCGAAAAATCGCATATCCAGATTTTAGTGAGTAAGCACGTTTTAAGGTCCCTAGAATCCGATTATAACATTTTTACGATGATGTCCGTATGTGTTTGTGGATGTGTGTGTGGATATTGAATCCACGATTTCTCAAATACTATAAGACTTAAGACATTTTTAACTACGGATTCCTCAATCTAACAATAATGGGAAGAGTTCATTAAGTTTTGGTAACAATTGGACAACCGGAAGTAGTAGTTACAAGAAAAAAATCATCTAAATATTATTTATCAAAAATTTATGCAAATACTTATATTAAAGTACGTTAAATTCTTTATTCGATAAATATAAATTCATTATTATATCTTCTATAGATTTAGAGATAAAGAAACGCATATAAAATAATTTGATGTAAAAATTCTCAGATCAAACTACTTCAAGGCAAGAAATTCAAATGTTTGTAATTCACACATAAATGTCACTGTCAAAAATATTTGTATGCCACTGTCAAAAATATTTGTACATCATAATGAAAATGGACCTTTCCAATTTAAGGGCTATCTCTTTCTATCGCTGCAAATAGTAAGAAAATGGCGCGAACAACTGCCAGTTGGACTGTCAAACGAAACGTCAAAAATATTGCAATCATTAAAGTACCTGTATTCTCTATGAAAATTTGCATCGTTAGACATTTTACCTTCAATAAAAGCTTTTGTAACTTATTTCGATAAGATTTTTTAAAGTTATCTTACATTTTACGTCTAATTTTTTTAGAATCAAACGTCATAGATCTCAGTTGTTCTTACTACGCGCAGATCCCCATTGCGCATATCTTCTATCTCTTTAAATTGGAAAGGTCCATTATGAAAGTAAATAAAAAGTCAACAACACAAAAGAATGTACGTAAAAAAGAATATAAAAGGAATTTGCGAAAAAATGACGAATAAAAGAAAAAGAAAAGGAAAGTAGAAAAAATTCAGGATATTGAATAAAAAGAAAATGTATGTATTGTACATTTATATTAAAATAATTATTTTGTAGTGAGACATGAATATATGTATTTGTATTTAAGAATATTTTTCGTTTTATGCGTACAACCAGGTAAAATATCTGGCGAGAGGTTATGTGCTGGCCACATCAGATTTTTACCTCTCGCTAAGAGAGGTATTGTATTCATGCTAAAAATCGCATATCCAGATTTTAATGAATAAGCACGTTTTAAGGTCCCTAGAACCCGATTATAACATTTTTACGATGATGTCCGTATGTGTGTGTGGATGTGTGTGGATGTGTGTGTGGATGTGTGTGTGTGTGTGTGGATGTTGGATTCACTATATCTCAAATACTATAAGACTTAAGACATTTTTAACTACGGATTCCTCAATCTAACAATAATGGGAAGAGTTCATTAAGTTTTGGTAACAATTGGACAACCGGAAGTAGTAGTTACAAGAAAAAAATCATCTAAATATTATTTATCAAAAATTTATGCAAATACTTATATTAAAGTACGTTAAATTCTTTATTCGATAAATATAAATTCATTATTATATCTTCTATAGATTTAGAGATAAAGAAACGCATATAAAATAATTTGATGTAAAAATTCTCAGATCAAACTACTTCAAGGCAAGAAATTCAAATGTTTGTAATTCACACATAAATGTCACTGTCAAAAATATTTGTATGCCACTGTCAAAAATATTTGTACATCATAATGAAAATTATGAAAGTAAATAAAAAGTCAACAACGCAAAAGAATGTACGTAAAAAAGAATATAAAAGGAATTTGCGAAAAAAATGACGAATAAAAGAAAAAGAAAAGGAAAGTAGAAAAAATTCAGGATATTGAATATAAAGAAAATGTATGTATTGTACATTTATATTAAAATAATTATTTTGTAGTGAGACATGAATATATGTATTTGTATTTAAGAATATTTTTCGTTTTATGCGTACAACCAGGTAAAATATCTGGCGAGAGGTTATGTGCTGGCCACATCAGATTTTTACCTCTCGCTAAGAGAGGTATTGTATTCATGCTAAAAATCGCATATCCAGATTTTAATGAATAAGCACGTTTTAAGGTCCCTAGAACCCGATTATAACATTTTTACGATGATGTCCGTATGTGTGTGTGGATGTGTGTGGATGTGTGTGTGGATGTGTGTGTGTGTGTGGATGTTGGATTCACTATATCTCAAATACTATAAGACTTAAGACATTTTTAACTACGGATTCCTCAATCTAACAATAATGGGAAGAGTTCATTAAGTTTTGGTAACAATTGGACAACCGGAAGTAGTAGTTACAAGAAAAAAATCATCTAAATATTATTTATCAAAAATTTATGCAAATACTTATATTAAAGTACGTTAAATTCTTTATTCGATAAATATAAATTCATTATTATATCTTCTATAGATTTAGAGATAAAGAAACGCATATAAAATAATTTGATGTAAAAATTCTCAGATCAAACTACTTCAAGGCAAGAAATTCAAATGTTTGTAATTCACACATAAATGTCACTGTCAAAAATATTTGTATGCCACTGTCAAAAATATTTGTACATCATAATGAAAATTATGAAAGTAAATAAAAAGTCAACAACGCAAAAGAATGTACGTAAAAAAGAATATAAAAGGAATTTGCGAAAAAATGACGAATAAAAGAAAAAGAAAAGGAAAGTAGAAAAAATTCAGGATATTGAATATAAAGAAAATGTATGTATTGTACATTTATATTAAAATAATTATTTTGTAGTGAGACATGAATATATGTATTTGTATTTAAGAATATTTTTCGTTTTATGCGTACAACCAGGTAAAATATCTGGCGAGAGGTTATGTGCTGGCCACATCAGATTTTTACCTCTCGCTAAGAGAGGTATTGTATTCATGCTAAAAATCACATATCCAGATTTTAATGAATAAGCACGTTTTAAGGTCCCTAGAACCCGATTATAACATTTTTACGATGATGTCCGTATGTGTGTGTGGATGTGTGTGTGGATGTGTGTGTGTGTGTGTGGATGTTGGATTCACTATATCTCAAATACTATAAGACTTAAGACATTTTTAACTACGGATTCCTCAATCTAACAATAATGGGAAGAGTCCAGTCAGTTTTGGTAACAATTGGACTACCGGAAGTAGTAGTTAGAAAGAAAAAAATCATCTAAATATTATTTATCAAAAATTTATGTAAATACTTATATTAAAGAACGTTAAATTCTTTATTCGATAAATATAAATTCATTATTATATCTTCTATGGATTTAGAGATAAAGAAACGCATATAAAATAATTTGATGTAAAAATCTCAGATCAAACTACTGCAAGGCAAGAAATTCAAATGTTTGTAATTGACACATAAATGTTACTGTCAAAAATATCTTTATGCCTCTGTCAAAAATATTTGTACATTATTATTTAGATTATGAAAATAAAAAAAAGTCAACAACGCAAAAGTATATACGTAAAAAAGAATATAAAAGGAATTTGCGAAAAAATGACGAATATAAAGAAAAAGAAAAGGAAAGTATAGAAAAAGAAAATTTCAGGATATTGAATATAAAGAAAATGTATGTATTGTACATAATTAATTTTAAAATATCCCATAGATTTTGCAAATATATGTGAGAATTATTTTGTAGTGAGACATGAATATTTAAAACTATTTTACGTTTTATGCGTACAACCAGGTAAAATATATGGCGAGAGGTTATGTGTTGGCCACATCAGATTTTTAATTTAGTTTTTATTCCAAATTATTACCTGAACAGAGTTGCGACTTACGACGCTATATTCTAGAGAGTAATGAAAAATTACTGATTTTGTGGGCAATAAAAAAAATACTTAAAATTGGCAAGACTGATACATAAATTTATTTCCTGTTGTTGACACTGTTAACAGTGACATTTGACAATTTAAATTCGAATACATTTAAATTTTTTATATTAAAATGGTTGTAGTATTCCTTACCCACATCCTTTTATTTCTTAAATTACACTTAGAACAATAATCTAAAATATTTCAATCACTCGAAATCATATTAGCTGTCAGGTTCTACCTATGACATAACCGATTTTTATTTATTGTAAAAATGACGTCAAATAGTATTTCCGCATTTATCTGGTGTGTAAACTGTGGAATAAAAAGATAACTTTTATTTGCGCCGCTCTATTGGTGTATGGTGTTTTTTTCTGCCCTGTATAGTAAATTAATCTTACTGTTCCTTTACCATAAATGCTATTTTTGTTTGGGATAATTCCTAGCCAAAATGAAAACTGTAGTTCTATAAATTATTACCTCCCGTCATACCGTAGGTAAGGGAGGTAATGTAATCGTGCCAAAAATTCTATGGTGAATTTTTAGTAAATAAGCACGAATTAGGGTTTCCACAATACGTTTTTCCTATTTTTCGATGATGTCTGTGTGTGTGTGACGATTTTTTCGTCCACTATAACTCTTATAACAAACTTCCAAATATTTCTATTTTCCGTATTTAAGCTTTCTGCATTCATATATTCAAGGGGAACAACATATTAGATTTTGACTAAAATTAATAAACCAGACCAGAAGTGACTCTTTACTTGAAGCTCTGAACAGATTTTCGTGAACTCGTGTATAATTTGAAACAACATTAGATATTGATTATACATATGATAAACCGGAAGTAGTACTTAATTTGGAGTTCTTAACAGATTTTTGAGGAAAACATTATAAAATATAATCCAAAATTTGGTATTACAGACTTTTCTATTTATTGGAAGAACAAATTAGATTTTGTTTACAAACAATCAACTGGAAGTGATACTTTACTTAAAGCGTATTGCTATTTCAAACATGGAATTGACGGGAGGTCATGCGTTGGCGCCACATCAGATTTTTTCTTATGAAAAAAAAACTAGTTCCAAAAATTATTTCAAACAAAAATAGCATTTATGCTAAAGGGCCAGTAAGATTATTTTACTATATTTTACTATACAGAGCATGTGTTCAATAACAGAGCGGCGCAAATAATGGCCCTTTGGCATCCAATGTTATGATGCAAACAGTAATCTCACACTTTTTATTGCGCAATGTCGTGAAGAATATCATAATGTTATGTGATTATGGGTGGCCAGCTGATGAAGGTTGTCCTTGCATTTCCAAACCAACTTTGATTCACAAGTAAGGGTATCTAGTGCCTTTAAAGCAATCTAGCTCTATCATAATATTTGAAAGTTCAGTAACTATATGATAATTTTTTCATACAGTTATATTTGTACTATTCAGAACCATGAACAATTTAATTATTAAATACTGAAGATAGTTTTTTTGTGAAAAATTTGTAGACTTCACCGGAACATGATCCCATTACCATCCTGTTTACAGTAAGATTCCAACTGAGATAAGAAATCCGCTAGTAGAACTAGCATTCTTAACACCTACTAAATATAGGCAGGTCCTGGGTTTCAACTACACCCTCTCCACTTTTATCTGACTCTAATTTTGAAAGATATGTAAACCTAGATTTCGAGTTTTCGTTCAACACCATTTCTGTTGGGAGAGTAGCCGTTTTGCGCGATTGGAAGTGAGGCACGATACGATAGCTAACTGTTATTCATTAGCGTCTGCGAATGCGAATCGCTGCCGACAGGAAACCTGTACACGGGTACGTGCTTTGCCTCGCTTGGCCTCGCCATTTCTCTTCTTCTCTGCGGCCGCCCTACTCAACACTTGGTTTGTGTGTTTTGCGCCGAAATTAACGCTGTTCTCCGCATTGCCACTGTCTCTTCTTCGCGACAGCGAAAAACCTCAGCAGCCACTGCAATTCCATTCTATTCGCTTCGCACTGGGGGTTCATCTTCTCCTTATCGACATGCGAGTAATTGCATTTACACCGTGTGTAAAAACATTGCACTCTGTGTGTATGTGTCTGTTTATAAACTATTGTACAGAAGAGAGAAAGGGCATTGTGCCGGGAAATGTGTTAATGCCATTACGGAGATTGGAGCTGGTTTATATTGCGTCCTTGTCGGCTGATGAGAGAACAGTATGCAATTTCAACAATGTTTATTACGGCCTAGGCGCAATTGTATCTCGCGACTCAATTCCCCCAAATGACACTTATTATTATTATGTTCGGATTATGGCCACAGCGTGTCAATCTTATTAAAACTCTTTCGTTTCGTTTCGTTTCGAAACGTTTCTCATCTCACAAAGAGCTATATGAGAACGAGGGTCGGTTTACGAATTCATATCTTAACACACAGGACAACGCTAGACACACAATTATTTTTTGTGAAATTATGTTATAGTTTTTTGTTAATCTGCTAATTTGTAATTTAATTGAAGAACTCTTAGCCAAAACAACCTTAGTTCATTTTTACCTTCCGTCACCTTTAGGTAAAGAAGGTATTGTCTTATTAAAGAATATTTTATTCTCTATACAATTTGATTACATTTTATACTTTATATTCAATGGATATACAGTATATCCCCGGATTGAGTTTACAAGAGGAAAAAAAATCTTATTTTTGATTTTTCGAAAAAATGCAAAGGGAAGAAATTTTTTTAGTTGATTTAAAATGCATGTTGCAGTTATTAAAACTTTTAATTAATGCAAGGTTATTTTATTATAACGTTTTTTACTTCCTTGTACAAAGTAAAGGAAGTATTGTATTCGCGAAAAAAATCGGTTTTCAGATTTCAACGGATATATCCATTTTGACCATCCCTGAATCCATTCTGACTAATTTCGTCGTGACGTCTGTACGTACGTACGTACGTATCTCGCATAACTCAAAAACGGTAAGCCGTAGAAAGTTGAAATTTTGTATTTAGGACTTCTATAACATCTAGTTCTGCACCTCCCTTTTTGGTCATTACATAATTTCCAGAAATGGTACTTTATTTGAATCCTATAATAGATTTTAATGAAAAACTATATTCAAATATAATCCAAAACTTTTCAAATTTGATATATAAGACTTTTATATCAATTGGAATAACATAGCAGATTTTGGTTAAAACAGGCTAACCGGAAGTGATATATTACCTGAAGTTGTTAACAGTTTTTCTTGAATAAAATGGTTTAATTTTGATTTAAGAAATAAATGCTTCAAATAAGAGTTTTAGAGAATTAAATTCTGCGTCTAGCACATCAAGTATTATTAAATTAGCCCTTTGTATAAGCGATATATGTAAATTTAAAACTTATATATTTTTTGGTTTTTGTAATGGAGCTTGCTATGGATTAGGACAAAAAATAACAAAAAAATAAAAAGTAGATGTTAATGTCAAGTTACGTCAAATACGTGCAATTTTATAATTGAGTCTATACTTCATATTAGTCTTGCGTACAAGGAAGTCGTGTGGTGTCCACATCAGATTTTTATTATTTTCTTCTAACAATACAGTTATTATATTGAGTCTAACATTATTTTAGTTGGCTATGAAATATTGATGAATGTCAAAAGTAATTCTTATTATCATAAAGTAAAAAGGTATAGATCTTTATGAAGACGATCTCTCCAATAAGGCATCAGCAAATCACACATTCAAAGAATTTTGAAAGATAATAAGTACTACTTTTGACATTTAATCATTTGTCAATATTTCAAAATTAACTAAAATAATGTTTGATTTGATGTAATAACTGTATTATCAGGAGGACAAAATACGAAAAAAACGTCATAATAAAAGAACCTTACATTAATTAAAAGTTTTAATAACTGAATCATGCGTTTCAAATCAACCAAAAACTTTTCTTCACTTGGCATTTTTTCGAAAAATCAAAAATAAGAACTTTTTTCCTCTTGTAAACTCAATTCTTATTTTTATAGCTTTCTGTTATTTAATTTAACTCAGGAACATGTTTAAATATTACAAAATTATTTACAAGATATTAAGAAATAGAAAAATAAATATTGAGAGTAATAATATAATTAGATATTTTATAAGACGTTTTTTTAGAAACTTTTCGTAACTTGTGATTAAGATACTTTTTGCAGGAAACAGTTTTATCAATCTGTTTGAAATTCTTGAAAGTACATGCGCTGTATGTTACCCATATTTACAATATTTGGACTATGATTGTTTTACCAAGGTGCTCTTCAATTGGATATATTATTTAAAAATCATTCTTGACACGTTTCACAAGATTTCGGTCTCTGAAATCAACCTCTCGCTCATTATCTGATACTAGCCCACTCAACCAAATAAATGACCGAGAGATTGATTCAGAAATTGAAAACAGTTTCACCAATTATCGTCATTTCAAAATTGTACTTTGTACATTTATTATTACCTTCTATTGGAATTGATTTTTTCATCAAATGTTTGCACAGAAATGCTTAAAACCTAAGCAAATTCGTGAATGCATGGCAAGTATTTTGAAAACATTTTGTCCTTCATAAACAAGGTTAAAAAAGTGGGCAATTTAATTTGAGGGAGAAAGGGAAAATATTGAAATGATCCCCGCAGAAGAAAGCCTGCAACAAACAGTTACTAGTGAAGTAAACATCAATCAACCAAAGTTGGAGAAATGGAAGAGACTGTAGGCAGCTCCTATGAACGGGTTTAAAATATTCTGACCTAGTAAGTTAGGAATGAAAAAAAAATCCTGTCTTCTGACGGTTGATGAAAATCGTGCTGATCCTGATATATTCATTGAAAGATTCTGTCGATGAGACATGGGTTAACGTTAACCACTATCACTGAATCAAAGCTACAGTCGAAAGAGTGGAAGCATAGTGGTTTACCACCCACCAAAACTGTCAATGTAAAACTTCGCAGTCACTAATTACAGTTCACATGGCCTCAGTCCGCGAATACTTCAACCCACCCTCGTACTCTTTGTGAGATTGTGGGTTGTTTAAATTTTTGACAAACACTAAATAGTGTCGACATAATAAACACAATAAGATGGAGCCTTGAAGTAAGTAAGAAGGAAGGCGGTTGTTCTCATCTGTGTGAATTATCACCGCTAACCCTTTTACAACCTATCAGGGAGCAATAAAGCGGCGTTTAAGTGCCCTTGATAAGTGCGTTTCGTTTCGACGATCTCATCCGGCCGAAGACGGAGGACGGAGAACAAAAAGCATTTGGAAAAAATGAAAGCGCGCGGTGGGTTGACTGCCGTCGCCGTATAAAAATCCTCATTTGTCTTCCTCGGCTTCGGTACCGTACCACTTGGAGCTAAGCTAAGCTAACCCGCGTTGGATTTATATTCTTGTAATCACGCGCAGCGCGTGACTCACGCGCCGCAGTCACGCTCCTCTAACCACCGGTAATTTAGACGGATTGCGTGAAATTTGTCTCCGACTTTGATTTTTAACGTTTCTACTTCTGCTCGCGGAATACCTAATTTTTACGACGCTAAAATCCCTAACCACTTGTGACTTTATTCAGGAAATGAAATCATAATAAATGTAAACGTTTATATGGAAAAAATATTCATGTAGGGTATGAATAATGTATTTATGTGGCAGATGGTGAAAAATTTGCATTCCAACTTGTTATTTATTTTATTCAAATTCTCTGTGTCTATGTTTCTCGCACATCGGCGGTCGCGACTCTCTTTTAATTGAATTTCCATTCGCAAACACACGCCACGTATATGGGTACGGGTACAGGTATCCCGAACAGGCCAGGTTTTATCCGCGTTAATTAACGGCTGCACTTGGCTACAGTGAAACCGTAAAACACAGAAGTTGTACGTCACCCAACGCACTCCCGCCTCGTCCCAACTCCCCGGCATTCGCTCGCTCGCCGACGCTAATTTATAATTAATTGTTCGCGAAGTGTTTGAGTTTTAAAGTTACACTGGATTCGGAAGCTCGGTGTTTAAACATGGAGCTTGGCTTGGCGTGGCCTGACTTGGTCACACACGACGCCCCGGTACAGGTTGTACAGGATGAGCCAAAAAAAATCCGATATTTCAAACCATTATTCTACAAAAACAGAAAAAATACAAAAAAATGTGCCCGTCATTAGCGATACACTCTTCGAGACGATTTCTGAATGTTCACATGACTATGTTCAGTTGCACCACCGACACGTAAAATTTAAAACTTGCTTTATTCAGTTAGCCAAATTAATTGATGGTAATTCTAATTGAATTGATTAAATGAATAAAACCAAGATTTAATTTTAAGCGTTAGTGGTGCAACTGCACAATATTCATTAATTCATTTCTGGAGAAATAACAGCGATTGCCCGGCCAATAGTACCTTGAGAGCTTTAATGTTTTTAAAGCGGTGTGTATATGCTAAATTCCATACCCAAATTCGAACAGTGTATCCGAAAAAAATGCTGAAAACTAGTTTTGAACACCTGACTATTAGTAGAGTAGACCATCTCCTATAGTTTTCAGTCAGATACTTGCTTTGAGCAGGATGGACAATTGATCATACGGCGCGGAGGTCCATACAAGTTTTGCAATAAATATGAAAACTTGAATCAAAGATATTCGAATCCAAGCTCATAATAGTTCGACCGGTTTTCATTTTCAACAAACAAATTATGTATGAAACCTATACAAATGGTTTGATATTTCTATAATTTTTTTTTTTTTTTTGTCTAGTTAAAATATAGATTTAAAACATATGTATATAAAATTGAAAACGGTATTTAAGTATTCCGCCATTTAATATTGAATTACATCATCTTTATTTGTAATAACATTTTTAATTCTATTAAGTATTGTATCCACAATCCCTGCACATGCTTCTGTTAGAGTATTGTCCCATACGTCACGCAAGGAATTTTTATTGTTCGCACTGAATTTTTACGAAGTTGTTTTTCATATGCCAATAGTGAAGGGTCTCGGTAGAAGATAAATCTGGACTAGAAAATGGTCCTTTAAATTCCGGTCGAACAGGTCATTTGGCCCACAGTTTTTCTAAGTTTTAGGTGTATAATTAGAGCCGAAAGAATTTTGTAGAAATTTCTCACCATATGTGTAGGTCAGGTGGGGGGGGGGGGGGTGAATCTGCATTAAGAAACGTCATAACAAGTTTTCAATCTAGTGGCGTTGGAAATACTTCCTGACCTGTTCATAGATGTCGTTAGTAGTACAGATTTTACAGTGATTCTCAAACTGCTGTAAATTTCCCACAATTCTCTATCGTTGTATTGTTCGAAAAATTTTGACATTTCAAATTCATACTGTTATTTGTGAATTTGTATGTTTATTGCAATATCATTATATTATATATTTATCATTCAATATATATTCGGTATGTATATTATCTTTCATAATAGCATTATTATACGAGGTTGATATGAAAAACTACAACAAATTAATCATATTTCAGAAAAAGATCACATGCAATATTTATAACTTCTACATAGTAAAGAGACATTCTTGCATAAGTTGACAGTGCCTAGTAGAAAAAATGGTGTGTGCAAGTGGACCAGAAGAATGTACTTCATCGCGGTGGTCTTAGATATTTGGAGGGCAGCAAGATAGCCCATTCTTTGACGAAATGACGTGAATCAGTTTTAATAAAAATGCAGTATAAAGGAGGGTGTATTTGTTGAAAAGTCTCGAATATCGATGACGAAGTCAAAGAAGCTGTGAATTTCTGGCTGACATTTAAAGTAATTTCCCTTTTTTAAAATAAAATTACTTCTTGCTATATAATAATAATAAAAATTTTGTTTTCTTGAGTGGTATGCGCTTAAATTTGATTAGTTGTCGCTGTGTAGTTTGAGTTTTGTAGTTTTTTATTATTTGATTTATTTTATTATTTGACAATAACGTATTAAGTAGCTATTACTATTTTTCTACAGTGCAACATATATTTCACATTTCTTAATAAGGTCTTTAATAAATTATCTATTTTCCATAGATTTTTTATTAATTCCATTATCAAGAAATGAAATTTAATTTTCAGAACAATTCAAAATAAATTCATATTTCCCGCCACCTCTCAGCTGTTAAATTTAGTTCTCTAACCTTTTCATAGATGTCACTAAAACTTGTTATCACGGTATATAAGAGAGATAGCCAACCTTCTACTATATATTTTCCTTAATCTATGGTGTAGGTGTTACAATTTTTGTATTCTTGGTGTTTTTTTAGAATACAGGTTTGAAATATGTAATGTGGAACATATTTTTGGGACACCTGTATGTTGGAAGTGCGTAACGAGCTGTGGTCGGCTCAATACACTCATTTCCACCTGCCTACCGCCATTCCTGTCTCTTTTTACGCCTCCCTTAATTAAATCCCTTTCTTGACGGGCCACCCCACCGCACTCCACCCCACGCCACGCTACTGTCACACGAGGGAGAGAAGCAGACGAGTACCAGACTCAAATCCCAGAAATCACAGGCATTATTATTCGCTTTATCACCCGTCACCTAGAGGACCTGTTGACGGTTTTTTCTCCTCCAAAACGACACTTGACATTTCAATGGGAAGCTCTTCTTCCTCAATTTATTTACCGGTTAGTTTGCAAGCACTAAATGATGAAAAGCCAGCGTTTCAGCCTGACCATTAACAAATCTGATAATACTGGATCATATCATTGTTGTTACTTTAAGAATCATTTGTGATTTGTATTTATTTAAATTGCTAATCAATGCTTGTCTCACGAATTAGGGTTAACTAATAAGTTTATCTTTTGTCTGTTCAACAAAAAAGCAATCGAAAAAATATTGTGACCGCTAGAATGTTTTTGATGAACTGGATAAGGTATTTGGTAAGAGTCTTGTTCATTAACAACCGTTGGGCTGTGAATTTAAATGATGAGCTTTGTATACTGTACAGGCGTCCAGAAACTGCTGTAATTGACAAAAACATTTCGATTATACGCCACATGCTACAGTTTGTTCGACTCAAGCATTCAAGATTCAACACCATCTTGTACAATGATTTGATTCTACAAAATCCACGTGCTCGCTGGATTCTTCATATTTTAAGCCATTCTTGTACGCTTTGCTTCCCGACACTTTAACCTGGTTTATAGTCCAACCATAGTCCATATATTGTAAATATGAGTTTCATACAGAGACATGTATGTACATTCAAGGATGCCAAACAGTTTGGTAAAACTGTTCCTCGCAAAAAGTATCTTAGTCACAAATTATTACAGTATAAAGTTTGAGCGTTTCTACAAAAGCATCCTATAAAAATGTCAAATTTATGTAATTGTTCATGAGTAGGTATTTTTTTGCCTTAACATCCATTTTTTAATATTTAAACATGATCCTGAGATAAATTATGTTACAAAAATCTCCAAAAGTAAGGAAGCTAGAAAGTTGTGTCTAAGGTTGTTCTAGCTAAGGCTCCTCAATTCAGACCAAGCAAACATCCAATCATCACTTCATTTATTCGCTAAACTGTAATGGAGTAACCACGTTTGTGGTAAGACTTTTGGACATACTTCGATCTTAGAAAAAGATGTTTTTTCGTAATACAGTTGTTCGACTTAAAGTAGTTATCTTCGTCTTTACGTTGGTAAGGAAGCCAATCATTTTTGAAAGAAGTACATACATTAAAGTCTATAATCTTTGTTTGTTATTAGTGATGATGTGTGTATTCGGAGATATATGTGGTGGAATGATTAGCTATGATACCCTATGTGGTGGATGCTAGAATTCTTACCTGTAGTCTTTTTATTTTTGTTGTTGGCTGGTGCATGGTTTGGTAATTTTGTCTCCGTCAGCAGGAACGCCATTACATAGCAGCATGCAAACACATTGCGCGCTTACTCGGTCGCCCGTCGCCCAAATAATAATTGCAGTCTGTCCCTTTCTGCGATGGGGCGGCCGGCTTCTCCATCTCGCTCGCTCGTGATCAATATCCCTCTCTTCCACGACGGCGTCGGTGGCGGGCGAAGGCGAAGGCGAACCGTGCCGTGCAGCAGCAGCAACGGAGGCAACGGTCCCCTAGCTCTCTTGCCCCTCGCACAGTCTTAATTAGGAGTCGGAATCTGCGGCGGACACACGTATAACGCGCCCGGCTCGGCTTGGCTCCCGCTCATTTATGCCCTCTAGAAATCTCGCAGCCTTCGCGGTAAAATCATAAAATAGCCAACAAGAACGGATAAGGCTAAGGCACACATAGCGCAGTCGAGCCAACCAGCGATCGATGATCGTTCATTATATATCCACACACACTCGTTTTATCCTTCATACATTCTCATTGCAACTTAACCAAATCACTCTCACAGCCCAAAATTATTTTCATTTTCGTTCGGTTGTGGAATCAACAGCCCGGTTCCTTAATGCTTTCTCCACGAAAGTCCGTAAGGTGATGCCTAATAAGTACCTCCAACTAGACATATATATCTAGATACGACCCCAAACTCAAATTAGTTCGGTTGGCTTACATTTTCAACAAATAAAACTTACAAAATTGGTTAGAAATTTCTGCAAAATTCTTTCAACTTCTGTAAATATAGAAATTAAACTTTAAAAAACGATGGGCCAAAAGACGGATGATAATAGTTCGACCGGAATTTAAAGACTCATCTTCCGATCCATACTTAGCTTCTACCGAGACCCGTTACTTTTGGCATAATATAAAAATCTAGTGCGTACAGTAAAACTTACCTTGCAAGACATGGAATAATACTCACAGAAAAAATAATACCTGAATAATTTTCATTGTGATTTGAACATCCCAGATTTAATTCCGTCCGAATTCATATTTCCATGTAGTACTTTTAAAATTAACCACTTTGATGCTTTCTCCACAAAAGCTTTGAAAGCCCGTGAGGAGACGCCAGATAAATGCCCTCAACGGTACAGATATAAGGGTCACACTAGAATTATAGGGAATAAGAAATCTAGGTAGACTGTGGAAAACAAAATTTTAAACAGTTATTTATCTGGCCGTTGAAATTCAGTTAAGCGGAATTTAAGTTAGAACTTGGTTAATCAATTTTTCCTATTGGCTATGAATGATGTGCTGTTCTTTATTTGACATCACAGGAGTGGGGAGTTGTTTTCCAGGACTATTTCTGGCGCCAATCTTTTATTTAATTATTTATTAAAGGAACTACAAATTGTTATATTTTTTACCTCCCGCTAACCTTGGTAAGGGAGGTATAGGGATCGTGCTAAAAATCGCATATGGACATTTTGGAAAATGAGCACGTTTTAACGTCCCTAGAATCCAATTAACATCTTCACGATGGTGTATGTGTGTGTGCGTGCGTGCGTGTGTGTGTGTGTGTGTGTGTGTGTGTGTGTGCGCGTGTGAGTGTGGGTGTTTGGGTGTGTGTGGGTATGTGTGGGTGTGGGTGTAGGTGTGGGTGTGGGTGTAGGTGTGTGGGTGTGTAGGTGTGTGTGTGTATGTGTGTGTGAGTATGTGTGTTGTGTGTGTGTGTGTGTGTGTGTCTGTGTGTCTATGTGTGTGTGTGTGTGTGTGTGTGTGTGTGTGTGTGTGTGTGTGTGTGTGTGTGTGTGTGAGTGTGTGTGTGTATCTATGTATGAGTGGATCTTTGACTCTAACTCAAAATAGTTGTTCTCCGAAAAATAACTTTAAATGTTATTTTTTCGAGATTTATGTTATTATAAAAATTAAAGATTATTAAATTTTCTACAGGTTTGCATTCATACTTTTTCTATATATTTTATGGAAAAAATTATAAAATTATCTATAATTTAAATCCCGGAGCCTACGCTTTAAACAAACAGCAAATACAACTCCTTGGTTACACTGTTCATATCTCAAATGTATGTAACTAACAGATAAATGCCACTGTAACTAATCATTTCAAATTAATAATAGCAACGTTTTAAAAAGAAAATAGAAAATAGAACCATAGTTATATGAAATGGGATTTAATCCAGTTTTCAGCATAGGTAAATATGTAAGTATGTATTTTTGAATTATACATTATTTCACGTAAGAAAATAGCATTGGTTTAGACAGGGATATATATTCTGCCCTTTGATTAGTCAGAATGCAAACCTAGTTCACAAAAACGAAAACAATATCACCCGCCATTTGCCAGATAAATTCTACAGAAAAGATAAAAATATTTATTATTGATAAAGTTTGGTTTCACGAATTTAAATTATTTATTTAATGCATGTAAAATGAAGTATAATAAAAATTAAACGGCAGGAGGTATGTTGGCCACATCAGATTTACTTCCTTATACATAGTAAAGGAAGTATTGTAATCTCGAAAAATTTCGGTTTTCAGATTTCAACGGAAATACCCATTTTGAACATCCCTAAATCCATTTTGACTAATTTCATCGTGACGTCTGTATGCTCGTATCTCGCATAAATCAAAAACGGTAAGCCGAAGAAAGTTGAATTTTTTTAATTAAGACTGTTATAGCATCTAGGAATGGTATTTTATTTGAAGCCTATAATAGATTTTAATGAAAAACTATTTTAAAATATAATCCAAACTTTTCAAATTTGGTATATAAGACTTTTATGTCAATGAGAATAACATAGTAGATTTTGGTTAAAGCAGGCTAACCGGAAGTGATATATTACCTGAAGTTTTTAACAGTATTTCTTGAAATAAAGTTTTAGAGAATTAAATTCTGCGTCTAAAACATCAAGTATTATTAAATTAGCGAGATATCTAAATTTAGAAATTATATACTTTTTGGTTTTTGTAATAAAGCTTGCTATGGATTAGGACGATTAACAAAAAATAACAAAAAATAAAAAAAATAATGGTAATGTCAAATTACGTCAAATACGTGCAATTTTATAATTGGGTCCAATTGGGTCTATACTTCATGTTGGTCTTGCGTACAAGGAAGTCGTGTGGTGTTTACTTCAGATTCTTTCTTAATATAAAAATATTGCTTAAATTTTCATTTAAAATACTTTTTGAAAAATGTGAAATCGGATCATTGAAAATATGCATGTAGAATAATCATTTTAATAAAATAATTAATAAAAAAACTATTTTTATATACGTAGGTATATCATAGTCCAGGTTTTGATTATCTGGCGTGGCATTGTATGTATAATGAAACAAGTATTATTTGGTTTAGTTTCATTGTTATGTTGGTTTAGTTTCGTCGTTATTCAGTTGAAGACTGGTGTAGAGTGGATGTGTGATGTTAAAAACGTTAAAAACTTGAATATTTTAATAACTAATATTTTTTAAACTTTGATAAAACTGAGTTAAAGTCTAGTTTTAATATAAATGACCCACATTGTATGTATAACATTTTTAAATAGTAATTGTACACCCATGTTTTAATTTGTATGACTGTGGTGAATGGTTCTATTGGTCAGGAAATTGTGTTACCCAAGTGTGTTACATATTTTCCAGTCTACAGTGTCTTGAGTCCAAGATTTTAGCATCACCTGCAGTGTAGTATCGCTTTAAAGCCCGGTTTTATAACCAAAAGTACATTAGGGAGACTCTTAGGCTTGGAAGTGTACATAATGCAGTCTTGGCGTTTAAAGTCTACGCCCGTCCTGTCGTCTTCTGAGGGCTGGCCTCTCGATCGATGGTAATTAATTATTTTTGGCATTATCGATGCACGAGCCGTCTGGTTTCTTTCGCTAATTCACGAACCGAGAACGAGCAATAAAACACTGCGCGACTCAGATTGCCACAGCCAAGCCACTGGCAGTATCTCAGTGGCAGGAGGCAGGACCCCCGTGATTAAAGCCAGTCGTGCATGCATAACGACAGTAGAATGTTCCTGCGACCCTTATAAATACTATCATGCACCCTTTGACTGACGCGGCGTTTCTTCTGTTGCAGATCTCACGGCGTCTGGAGGACCTCCCAACCGACCAGCCACCACGCGGGAGGAAATGAGTAAGGTATGTGTTTTTATTATTATTATTATTATTATTATTATTATTATTATTATTTAAGTTAATGGCTTTAAGCGCTAACCGCTTTTTAGTCCAGTCAAATTAGACGAAAAAACGCCCGACTGCCGAAAAAACCAAGCTTAATTTTTGTATGCACGTACGTTTCGAAGTTATAAATAAATCCTAAAAATATCAACAGGTCAATTCGAGATATATAAGTTCAAATGTCACCAAAATTAGATTTCGCGAATAACTCGCCTTATTATTATAAAAATTATAGAAAAGATAGTATGTATAAGATTAGTTATATACTTTTTCTCCATAAGTTTAACCATTTTCGAGATATGTATAGCGCGTACATTGAATTCGTACGCTGTATGAACTGCGGAACAACACACGTAATTAATATTAACAATAAGTTAACAGTTTGTATATTTGAAATAAATTGTGAAAAATTGTCAGCCATCGGGATTCGAACCCGAGACACCTATCTTGCAGGGATAGTGCTCGACCAACTAAGCCATTGGCTGCTCTCCTCTCGATGGCTGATCAATCTTTCACTTTTAAGGTCGTATAACTGCTGAGGATTTACTAATCGTCACATGATTAGATGTGGGGTTGCCAAGCTACCACAGCCTTTAAACATCTAGTGAACGAGTCATAATTTACTCAAGGTCCTACCAGACCAAGTTCTAATATTAACAATGTGTTAACAGTTTGTATATTTGAAATAAATTGTGAAAAATTGTCAGCCCTCGGGATTCGAACCCGAGACATCTATCTTGCCGGGATAGTGCTCTACCAACTATGCTATTGGCTGCTCTTCTCTCGATGGCTGATCAATCTTTCACTTTTAAGGTCATATAACTGCTAAAGATTTACTAATCGTCACATGATTAGATGTGGGGTTCCCAAGCTACCACTGCCTTTAAACATCTAGTGAACGAGTCATAATTTACTCAAGGTCCTACCAGACCAAATTCTGATATTAACAATGAGTTAACAGTTTGTATATTTGAAATAAATTGTGAAAAATTGTCAGGCATCGAGATTCGAACCTGAGACACCTATCTTGCCGGGATAGTGCTCTACCAACTAAGCCATTGGCTGCTCTCCTCTCGATGGCTGATCAATCTTTCACTTTTAAGGTCGTATAATTGCTGAGGGTCATTAGAATTTGGTTATAATTGGTCAACCGGAAGTACCCGCACTAAAAGTTTTACCAATTTTTCTTAAAAAACGCTGTTAATATCATTTTCACGTTTAATGTTATCATAAATGTTAAAGAATATTTTATTCTCTATACGATTTGATAGTATTGTATACTTCATATTCAATGGATATACAGTTAAATAATTATAAAGAAATTAAATTTCATAAAGATGCCAGCTATGCTATAACCATGAAAACAGCTACCATATTAAGAAAATTCTTGTTGACAGATGACAATGTCAAGTGCAATAGACCTATTCAACTTAAATAAATAGAAGATATGCGCAATGGGGATCTGCGCATAGTAAGAACAACTAAGATTTATGACGTTTGTTTCTAAAAAATTTACGCGTAAAATGTGAGAAATCCTTGAGATCTTTACAAAAATTCTCGATAGAAGTTACAAAAGCTTTTATTGGACCTAAAATGTCTAACGATGCAAATTTTCACAGAGAATACAGGTATTTTAATGACTGCAATATTTTTGAAGTTTCGTTAGCCCAACTGGCAGTTATTGGCATCATTTTACTTACTATTTGCAGCGATAGAAAGAGATAGCCCTTAAATTGAAAAAGGTCTATTGACATATTTTATGTTATAATTTTACTGGAAATACAGAATTTGTACAAAATACATAGAAATGACAGAAGGTAATGTACTGGAAATATAGAATCTTTTGCAAGAAATTTCCTGTATGGAATTTGTACAAAATATACATATCTGACGATCTGACGCACTGACGGAAGCGAATATGCTGGCAACATCAGATTTTTCCATTCACCGCTCTATTCTTACTAAAGATACGATAACGCGGTTTATAAATTTGAATTCAGCATGAAATTGTCTTTCATATCCTGTATTACACGATTTTTGCCGATGAGCGATTTGCGAGTTACTAACAACTTAAACTCAAATGAAGTCCCTTTAAAATTTTAAACATCTGCAAATCGGCTTAGTTCTCATTTTTACATCCAGAATTTCGACACGTTTAAAGATAAACAATATTAAGTATGTAATAAATATCGAAGTGGTTGATGAAAAATCTGATGTGGCCAGCACATGACCTCCTGCCAATTCCATGTTTAAAATAGCAATGAGCTTTAAGTCAAGTATCACTTCCGGTTGATGTTGTTTCAAATTATATACGAATTTTAAATACTAAATTTGAGAAGTATTGGATTATATTTTTATATATTCCTTCTAGAAAATATGTTTATAGTTTTAAGGAAAGTGTTATTTCCAGTTTATCAATTTTAGAAAAAAATTAATATGTCATTCTCATTAATATAAAAGTCTTAAATACCAAATTTGCAAAGTTTTGGATTATATCATAGTATATATTTCACGAAAATCTGTTCAGTGCTTCAAGTAAAGTATCACTTCCGGTTTATCAATTTTAAGTAAAATCTAATATGTTATTCCCGTTGGTATAAGTCTTAAATACTAAAAAGTTTTGAATTATATTGTATATAGTTATTCATTATGGACTTTAATAATGTACTACTTCCGGTTGTCCAATTTTACTTAAAATCTAATGAACTCTTTATATGAATACAGACATCATTGTAAAAATAGTAAAAACGTGTTGTAGGGACCCTAATTCGTGCTTATTTACTGAAAACTCACCATCGAATTTTTGGACTGATAACATTACCTACGGTATGAAGGAAGGAAAAAGGAGAAATGAGCCAATTTTCAGATGTTTAAAATTAATGAGGAAATATAGTTGTGAATCTAAATAATTTATATCGCCACACTATTAAAATTGTAAATATTACTAAACTTACACAATTTCCCTAAATGTTAATACATAATTTAATTTGAATTAAAAGTAATGTAGATGGCAGAAAAATCGCATTGGTACGCTTGTTGTAAGGTCTGGTACATCTGCTTTTGAACGTACCAAATATGTGTATCAAATGCGTACCAAAGGTTTGGTACATAGTGTTTACACCATTCGTTGCCATCTTGTTACATCACTTGGTATGCGGACTAAATGTTTAGGACTCGCGATGTAAATGAACTCTTCTTTCAGACCTTTGTTTAGGTTTATTTGAGCAGAGATTTATTGCGTAGATCTCTGCTTAAAATATAATAGAACTGGTGCCTGTTTATTCCTTTATTTGGTAACCTGGACCAAATATACCCACTCCAGTTTCTCCTGATTCTAGTTTTGAATCATCCGTAAACCAGGATAAAGAGTCCCTTAGGAAGGGAAACCTTGCTACTGTCCACTGAAGGCGATCAGCTAGCATTACCAGACATAGGTGTATCTTCCTCAGAATTTCTAAGTGGCCTACAAAATTCCCAGGTTTGAAGTGTTTTGTCCTACACTGATGTATAACCAGTAGGTCATTTTTGGCTGCAGTCTCCAGTTTTTACTAAGAAGACGGCTGCATGTGTTCAGAGCCACCGCAGATTTCTTAATAATTTTGTTAATGTGTGTAACGTATATATGTATGTATGTATGTACATTATATCGTATGCCTATAGATGACAGTCCATTAAGTGTAGCGCGGACACGCGACCTAATCATTACCACCCGGCACACAAATGCACATAAGTAACGCTTCGATTTCATGAAATTAATAGCTACGAAATTGACACGTGCTTTATGTGGAAAGTACTTTTATTATTTCCTTTTTTATTTCGTTTGGTTTTATATCGGCGGCGATAGCCGTTCCATCTGCGTATAGTGCCCAGTTCTTACTGTAATTTATTGCTTTTTATACGTGAAATTGTCGTCATTATGGCCAGCGGATAATATCGCCACGAAACACCGATACAGATTGTTATACCCTTTTTGCCTTTTCACATTAACAGATCTTAAAGATTGGTTAACGTTCACAGTAGGTATACCATTTCAATTTCAGATTCAAAAAAAGTAAATTTATTTTCAGAAAAAGTAAAATCTATTTGAAAAATAGTTTTTTTACCTTCCGTCACCTTTAGGTAAGGAAGGTATTGTCTGAAGAAGCACGTTTTAGGGTCCCTAGAATACGATTTTACTATTTTTACAATGATGTCTGTATGTATGTGTGTGTGTATGTGTGTGAGTGTGTGTATGTGTGTATGTATGTGTGTGTGTGTGTGTGTGTGTGTGTGTGGGTGTGTGTGTGTGTGTGTGTGTGTGTGTGTGTGTGTGTCTGTGTGTGACAAAATTTTCTAATGCGATAACTCTAATACTACAATTCCAAAAATTATAATTCTTTCGTATTCCTCTTCGTTACATCCATGTGAAGAGCTGGTTAGATTTTGGTTATAATTGGTCAACCGGAAGTACACTCATTGAAGATTTTAACAGTTTTTCTTGAAATAAAAAATGTTAATTTTAGCAAGCCTTTAAAAAATTACATTTTAACATGACTGTTAAAAGTAAATTCAGTTTTTGGTATTCTCTATGCGAAAAATTGACACTGCTGTTAAAATCATAAATTTTAACATATCTGTTAAACACCAGAATGAAGTGATCAACAAGACAGAAAAAAGGCACGTCTTTACTGAAATAATGTAGTTAGTAACCATAACACCAATAAATAAACATGATAAAAAAGTAAACAACTGTCAGTTTATGTGTCACTTTGAAATTTTAGGAAACTAATCTGTCACTTTGAAATTTTAGAGTAAATAATGGAAATAATGCGCCGGAAAATAAATAAAAATCTGCTGCATAATCATATCTCATTTTTAGGTTCCATATGAAAAATGAATTATATTGAAATTGTAATAAATTATTAGGTATGTTAAATTTCTTCTTCTTGATCCTCAGAATTGGCGATCCAAAATGTTAAGCTACGTTATAGTGTGTGGATAGCAAAGGAATAAGCAATTTTAACTTTTATCTGCATTTAAACTTATATTATAATAAAGAAATATGTTTTACGAGTGTACTCTCCGTATAGGTACCATTCAAAGGTTCAATCTTTCTCGAATTATCGTAATTAAATATTCCTACTGGCATCAAGATGTGATGCACAAAGACATACGATGGAATTGGTGACCGTTATTAAATAAAATATTTCGTAAAATAGTTGTATATTGTACTAAATATCATCTAGATATTTTTTATCATCATCCATGGTAATTTTCTTTCGTTTTCTATTATATTTTCTCTAATTAGAAGTGCCAACATATTCAAATGCTGTGGCATCGATTTGAATGACGTTAAAATATACAGTTTTAACACTTATTTTTAACACTTGCGTTAAAATTTTAACAGATTGATAGTTTATTTTTAACATACTGTTTAAAATTAACAGTTTCCTTGCAGAATACACCCCATAGAGTTAAAAAATTATAAAGAAATTAAATATCATATATTAGCCAGCTATGCTATAACTTTGGAAACAGCTGCTATATTAAGAAAATTCTGATTGAAAGGTGTCAGTGTCAAGTGCAGTTGACAGTATGTTTGTTATAATTTTACTGGAAATATAAGATCTTTTGTTAGAAACTTTCTGTATATGGAATTTGTATAAAATACATACAACTGCCTTAAGGCAATGTGCAAGAAATAGAACCTTATGCAAAGAACTTTCTGTATGACATTTATACAAAATACATAGAACTGACGAAAGGTAATGTGCTGGCCACGTCAGATTTTTTAATATTATCCGAAAGCAGTATAAATGCACTTAACGTCCGTAATTCTTATTATATTTTTTGCACGATCTAATATTTTGTAGAATTTTTATACAATTTATCGAAAATATTGTCAAAATTGAAACTACGGTACCTGAGGCAAATAAGGCCGAGCGTGTACCGAAAATCACACTTATATTAGTTGCACCGATATGGTTTTCTACACACTCATAGAGGACGGTAACATAAAAGTAAATCAAAAGTGCCATCTAGTTTGCACTCCCCTATTGTCAATAGCTTCGAGTTTGTTACGGGAAGTTGCTGCTGGTATTCCATTTTATAAAAACATTCTTTAAACAACCGCAAATTTTATTATAAAATTTCTAATTTTGTAAGTTGTTTATGTGCTTCAATTACTCTTTGAATCTTCTAATTTATGAAACAAGCTCATTTTTATTGTTTTGAAAAAAAGCGTAAACATAAGCGTATTTATCCTACTATCCGGGCAAATATTTAAGACCGAATAAATTTGGTGCCAAAAATATTAATCGGGCTAAACAAAGATCTGAAAAAAACAAATGAGACATAAGACATGGTTTTGCGATATTTGTAATACAATGCACACGGTGCCTCAAATGGTACCATGAAGAGTATTGAGGTTTACCTACTAGTAAAGATTTTTTGTATGCACATTAGATGAAAGCTAGAATTATGCCAAAAGTTTATCTAAACCTATTATGTATTATTTCTTGTTGATTTTTCTCAAAATGTTTAATTTTCTTTAGTGGCCTTATTATACCACCACATTTTAATAAGGCCGAAATTTATTTTTTTAGGTATATGAAAATTGTTTAGAAAATTGTGATTTTTGAACTTTTACATTTATAATAAAAAATTAACATGAACTTTTTCAATAAAGATTACTATTTATCCAAAATATTTCATTTTTAATTAAGGTGGGCTTTATTTGCCTCCATGATCTTAGTTTTACGCAACTATGATTTGAATTTTTTCTAACGCCGTTGCTGAGGTGATGTACAAATTATTTATTCACTTATCGCCCGTGGGTTTTTTGTACGATAGTGTCTTTGTTATTTTAGCAACTGAAACTTGATCAATAAATAAAACCTACTGCCTTGGAAACCCTATCAGTAAACATTTAATAAATTTCCATTCATACAAAAAATTAATTTAATTTCAGAGAAAGTAATTTTCAAAATATATTGTTAACCTGACCTAACCGATATTTTAAGTTCAAATATTACGAACTCAGTTTTCGTTTATTTATTACAACTTTGGGAAAATATTGGAGTAAAACGGAGGTTAATAATTTAGACAACATATAAACCTTGATTTATAATTGATCAGTAGGTATAGAGAAACAATATCTCATCTGACACTGGCTTTAACCATTCGTAGGAATACGAAGAAATCTATCAGTGTCAGTTTAAAAATGGCTCATCCTTTATTTGTAAAAAGCTGTACACGGTTTGTACATTAATGAGGTGCTTATATTGACAAACAGTCGATGATGCGTACAACTGCCAATAACGTTGTGAATCTTCATTCAGTAATGACACTCAATTTAAATAATACACGCGACGTTGCGCGGCAGACGCAGACGAGAGACGAGCCATGTTGCGAATCATCGATGAAGGTGTACGAGCCATTAAAAGTTTTCGCTAGTCTGTTGCTTAATGTGCGCGCCTTGTCGCTCGCTTCCGTCTCGGAGCTTCGTTGCGCGAGGTGATTTTTAACGAACACTGCAATACTTTACATATTTGCCATACGAATACGAGCCGGGCGTCTAATTACACGTGCGACGTCGACGTCAGCGTCGGTGCGGTGTCCTCCGAGCGTCGACTCCCAAGACGCGCCACGGCGACCGCAGTCCCTCGTGTGTTAGTTGTCTTCATCAGCCTGTCCCTGTTACATTAACCCAACACCACCCTATAAGTCATCCAGGCCCACTACAGACACCACAAAAACACGAGGGCAGTTCACAAATTATTATACCTATAGAAAGAAACAATTGGGACGTTTGAAACAATTTTATTTTTCAACATAATCTCAGGTTCATACATTTTAGATATCTACCTTCGTTGACAGAGCATTGTTTTATAATCTGAGACCAATAATTTACTTACCATAAATACAGGGTGTTTCTAAACCTGTGTCATAAATTTCAAGGGTAGGTATATAACACGAAGAATAATATGTAAGGAGTGGACAAGAGGTTCGAAAAAGCGTCACCCATAATGTAACAGGCGAGTGATAGAAATATAGATACAGGTAGCCCTCGTTTACCACAGAACGTTTGTTGTAATTAACAATTTTACAGTTATAGCTTGCAACATAACAATGCCAAAAAATTATCCGTTTAGCAGGATATTTATTTTACTTTTTTCTACTAAATTCATTGTTGGATTCATTCTTGTAATCAATATTCTTGAGCTATAATCGAAATATTTTTTATGTAAACAACATCTTTGCAATTAATAGGTTTGTTAGTTTCGTTACCTTGCGTCTACGGTTTACTGCCGCGCCCATATACTTTGTATGGAGGCGGCAGTAAACCGTAGACAGAAAGTAGTGAAACGAACATACCTATTATTTCAATATAAAAATAATAAAACAGTTTGCCAAAAAATTACTATTATTTTTTATACAACTCTTGAAATGCGCCCCTCATGGTCAGACGCCTTTGTGCGGGGCTCAATCTGCACGGAGCGGCCCTGACGACGTAGTATAATCTCATGATTTATACATACTATACATAAATGAAATTAAATATGTTTCATTTACCTTAACATCTCCCGATTTCCATTCATTTATGATGTCCTTTTCATTAAAATGTCTCTTACAAACATAATCTTTCATGTTTAAAAGTCTGGCTTTTCGTAATATAACATGGCGCCACTTATTTAGCATTTCGCCATCTTTAGGGATTGAAAATAAGAAACTTTATCACCGAAACTCATATACGCAGTCTTGCATTTCGGCACAAAACACTTTCTTTCCATTTTATAATTTCACGTCTCCGTGCCAGCTGTTAGCCACCGCCGGCCATGTTGGCCTACCTCAACCTATCTTTTTCTATCTACCCCCTCTGTCTTTCATATTACATTTTGGGGGACACTTTTCAATAGCGACTATATACGTTATGTCCACTCCTTAGTTATTATACTTCGTGATATATAGTATGACCAAAATGAGTAACAAAAAGCTTATAGTATGTTCCGTAACGCAACCGGTTCGACCAGATTTACGGTTTTGTGTTCCGTAAGTCCTGAAATTATTTACCGGTTTCTATTTGGAACGCGGTTCCTGAAAAAGGTTGGTAAAAGTCGGACCACGGCAACCAGGAAATAATCTTGGTTCATAACAAATCAAAGGATATCCGTCAGTGTCAAATTTCTAAACCGCATTTTTAGTGGTATTACTAATAATTATTATAGATGTAAGTATGAAAACATTATTTATATTTGAGATATTGGTGATTGTGTTATTTTTATTGGCATTATTCTACGTTATCATTCATTTAGTTAATTTGTGTTTTTGTTAGGTTGTGTCAATTTTAAATGTCATATAAATTAATGTCAATCTGTTCCGAAATAGACGAAAATATTCAGGAACCATGGTGTACCAGCAATAAAAATACAAGTTTTTTGGTTGACTTACGGAACATAGTATTAATATAATAGGTCTGTTCTACAACTGTTCCCGAAAAAACCTAAAAATCGAAGAAAAACTGACAAAAATAGTGCTCGAACAAAATTTTGTCAATGTCAGTAGACAGTAAAAAAAAAAAAAAGTTATATGAAATATTTTTCTCAATTTCTATCGAAGTTATTTGAAAATTAAATATTGGTCATGGTCACCACATTTAACTTAGTACAATTATTTGATTTAAAAAAAAACAAACGCACATCTAATATGATCTCTCAAAGGTAAGCAAAAAGTCTCTGTTAATCGAAGTCGTAACTATTATAGGTAGTTTTCAAAATAGTAGAGGTAAATCTCGTAAAAACTCATTCCTCACTGCTTTTACTCATTTTAGTACCCATAAAATTTGTGACACAGGTTTAGAAACACCCTGTATATACCTGTATATCTATGTAACAACAATAATCTACCTAACCTAACACACAAAACTCAACCCGTGTTTTCCAAACATGACTTTTGTGCGTTAAGTTAGGTTATGTTCAGGTGTATTTAGAGAAATTGCTTGCGAAAATGTCCAAATATTCGTGGTCATAAGCTGTTTCATAAAACGTCTTGTCAGATTGTAAAACATCGCTAAGTCAACAAAGGTTTTATAAAAATCGTATTATCTCAGTTGCCTGGGTAAAACTTTTTTCTAGTTATTTGTTTCTCTTTGACAGATGTTTAGTTAAGAAAGTTTTAAATACTTCTTAATATATGTGTCATAGTTATACCATTAGCGATTACTTTAATAATAGTAATAGTGATAACAGTAAAACATACTGGATTATGAGAATTAGGAGCAAAAGTCATAAAGTAAGTTTAAATTTCTGTATTTTATTAAATATTTGTCAATCAGGCAGTGACTTACTAAGTTAGTAGACTTGCGTTCAAACTTTGTAGACTACTTTAGTAGTAGTCTACTAAAACTATTAACATAAAATATTCCTTGTGTCCGAGTGGTTTAAAACTTATTTAATAGTTTAAGTTTGGGTTGACAACTTGTACTATATTAAATTACAAGTAAAACTGTCGCTGAAAGTGTGAATAAGGAAACTAATTATTATAGAATATTTGTATAACATATAAAAGGTGTTCCAATAAGAGTGCCATTTTTTTCTATTTGGTTGGTATCTCTGAAACTTTGAAATTCCAATAAAGTACTTATACATACTTGAATCTTTCATAATACACTTACATGCTTAGAAATTGACCACTTTGTAGTTTTGATTTTTTTAGAAACTAAACATATTAGAATAAAGCAATCTGTTTGAAAGATCATTTATAGTTGCCGTCAAATAAGTATGGACTAGAAATTTCTACACTGTTACTATTTCACTGGCCATGTTCAAAATAGAAGAGAAAACACCGCAGGGCAAGGGACAGAGTGCGGAAAAGGAAAAAGTTGAGCATCAGTCCATTTTTATTTGACGACAAGTATAACACGCATTAACATGAGCCTAAATTAATTAGAATTACTTTCATGTTCTCAAACGAAAAGTTCTAAAATAAAACGCATGAAACAAATTAACATTTACACTTACAAATAATACAACACTGAGAACCGAATTATGTGTAAATTAATGCAAAGACAATAACTGCGATCTGTCAAAACTGTGTTTGTGTTATAGTGCTATACTCGTGATAGCGACCACCACAGGAAACACTTAAATATGCGCTGTTTTTAATATTGGTTTCTGCACTTGATAAGAAATAAGCACTCTTGATAATGTAAGCTCATGTTAAAGCGTATTAAATGATCTTTCAAACAGCATAAGTTCTTGTTTAATCTGAAGTCTAGTTCCAAAAAAAAAAAATTCAAAACTGGGAATTGGTTGATTTCTATGCATGTAAATGTATACAGGATCTTAAGAAACAAGTGTAACACATTTATAGGACATAGCGAAGAACTCAAAATAAGTCGAAAAGTTTTACACAATGTGTCCAAAAATGAACATGTTGTATATACTATTATTCACTAAAAAATGACTATTCAAGGTCATTTGTTCGAAGAAAGAATATATCACTTTACAGTAGTGGTTTAGCAAAATTTTGTATTAGAACGAGAAAGATTATATTATCTGTCTATTTAATTTATGTGGAGTGACAGATATACGTAAATAGTGACATTACTTTCTATCACACTATAAGTAATAATGACGTATGTCGTAGATTTACACATGTTTTTGAATTTTGCAAAAACATAAGTGAAGAACATAAATCTTTCAGAAAGGCATTATTTAGAAAGAAACATAATTTTCAAATAAATTATTCTTATTTTTTCAGTGAAAATGTGTCCATAAATATTTCATGTTGCACACCTATACATACGAAATGCAATGAAGTTATCTGCAAGTAATATTATATTAGACGGCTTACAAATGATCTTAAATAGTCTTCTTTCTTGAATAATAGTTTAGAAGCTAAGAAAAAATAATAAAATAGTGATCGAACTAAATTTTGTCTATGCCAGTAAATAGACAAACAATTTTCTCAATTTCTAATAGGAAGTCACTTAAAAAATAAATATTGGTGAATGTCGCCACAATATTCCACTTAGTACAATTATAAGATTATTTTTTTTTTTTTGAAAGACAAAAACACGTCTAAAATGACATCTCAAATGTAAACAAAAAGTCTCAATTAATCGAAGTCGTAACTCCAATCGCTTTCGAGATAACAGAGCTAACTTCCGTAAAAACTCATTTTTTACTGCCTTATATCTCGGAAACTATTGAAGATGGGACACATATTGTATAAAACTTTTCGACTTGTTTTGACTTCTTCTCTATGTCCTATAAATGTGTTATACTTGTTTTTCGTAACACCCTGTATAAAAATTACTGAATAAAAACAGATTGTAATATAACATAAATTTAAAAATCCCCTGAAAAATACCTCAACTAAAGCAATGTCATTTCGCATCCGCATTCGTATCCGTACGTAATTAATTTCCCTGTATGCATGCGTAGCGTACCGTACGATCAAGGAGAAAACTCGTTTTATAATGAAAAATTTGCTCCGGGGGTTTCGGCTAATATCTGAGTATCTGTAAGAAGCCCCGAGCTTCAAGGCAATGCAAGCCAAGGTTTGAGTTAAAAACAGATGAACGACGGATGTCGCGGAAAACAAATCGTCAGGAAACGCGGCTTTGGCGACGACGATGGCTTACTGACAGATAACGATTGTGCGAACAAACACACGGTATGGCGCCCCAACACGACCGAGGACTGAAAAATCGCGCTTGCTGATTGAGACGGCGCCTCTGTCATTTGTAATTGTTAAAGCCAGATGCACTAACGTATACGAAATACGACTATTTCCTTTCGAAAGCTGTTCAAATAAGAACGCCGTATTTTATTTTTAAATAAAAATATTCTATACTCCGAATAAGGCCCGATATTTTTAACTCCTGCAAAATTTTGTAAACTAGAGTTTACCCCTTTTGTTTTATTCAAAGTTATTGTCCGGTTAACTAGAAGTAACCTGGTTAATTGAATAAATAACCACCAGATCCGATATTTTCATCTCTGGTTAAACTGTCTGTTAACAAAACTGTCACTTATAAAACCGAGTCCACATTTAAACGAACATTGTTTTGTTAACGAACAAGAATGTTAGTCCACGCTACAATAAAAAAATCGTTCACACAGTTTCAAGAAAAGGAATAGAAATTTTCCTTTTGTTAGATTTGCAAAACGAAGATGACAATGGCTTCAAAGTTTTTATGGGAATATCACCATCCAATATTTAATATTTAATAAATTTAATTGGATCCCAACTTCTTCGCCAGGACACTAATTTCCAGAAAAAGTATTTCTGTAATTGAAGACACTGGTGCAAAAAGGGGATAAGTTACATTTTTTGAAAAATAGAGATTTGTGTAGAAATCTGCTCTAAAGCAGTGTCTGCGTCTATACTGCAAGAACGGTATATGTATTGTGTCGCATACGAGAACTATAACGTTAGGAAACATATCCCGTTTGTAGTTTAGGTGCAAGAACGGGATAAGTTTTTTCACATATCCCGTTCTTGCACTTAATTTTTTTCGGATTCTTTTTCACAGACAAAATTTTACTGCACAAATCCCCTTCATGCACAGAAATATTAAAATCGCGAAATATAGTTAAAAAATAAGTTTATAATAAAAAAAACAACAGCGTATTAGTACAAATACATCAAATTTGAAATAAAAACATAAAAAATTGGAAAAATTTTTTTTTTCTTTTTTGGGAATTTGAACAAAACTTTAAAAATGTAACTTATCCCCTTTTTGCACCAGAGTCTTCAATTATAGACATTCACTTTTTGTTCTCTGGAAAAACTGTTAATTGTCAAAAAAATTGTCGCGAGATATTACAAAATATGTAGGCCCAGTTGCATAAAACATTGTTAACTTTAATCACGTTGTTAACTTAGACAAGACTTATTTTCCAATGTATTTTTGATACGTACCCATGGTTACAAGGTGCAGTTAAACACATGATCAGCTAACAACGTTTTATGCAACTGGCCCATAGTCTATGATCTTATACAGGGAGTTGACGCTCAGGTGGGAACATAGGGATTTAACGTGGGATTTTAGTTTTTTTACAGTTTCCTGCTCTCCTGTTCATATTACGGCAAAAACTGTAGAGTGCGAAGTTGTTCAGAATTAAAAGTTGTATACAAAACTGTTTTTACATTTTTTGTTATCTAACAAATTTCTTCACAATTTTAAAAAGAAATTTCAAAATTTCGGTTTATTAGTAACAATAGCCATGGCACTACTAATACTATTTAACGTCCGACTTCTATGTTATTATTATCATAACCACCCTGCTTTCAGGGTTATTATATACCAAATAACACCCTAGAGCGTGTTATGAGTTGTTGCTATGATAATGTTGTCAATAAAATGATATTGATACTGGGATAAAGCCAAAAAAACAAGCAGAAGCATTCATAGCCTACCTACTCCGTAAATTTTATTAAAACTTTCTGATCCGTAATCCGTAGAATATTAAAAATTATAGTCGTACGTTAAACGTTGAACGCACCATGCGAATTAAACGGACAATAATGCCTTCGGTCAACGTACACATCTCGGGCCAGAGGCCCTCCAAATGTACACTGTTGACCTTATAACACCCTTGATACGTTATTTACTATTATAGTTTTCCTAAATTATTTATTAACGTCAAACGTCAATTTGACATATAGAAAATAAATTTCGTATTCTTTTGTAACTATTTCCATCATAATATTCCATTCGAATAAACATTCATTATTTATTTTTTTTCTTTTCAAATTGACGTATGACGTTAATAAATAATTTAATAAAACTAGAAGAAAAATACAAATGTCATGGCTATTGTTAACCGAAATTTTGAAATTTCTTTCTAAAATTGTGAAAAAACTAGAAGGATAATACATATTTTGTATACAACCTTTAATTCTGAACAACTTCGCACTCTACAGTTTTTGCCGTAAAATGAACAGGAGAGCAGGAAATTGCAAAAAACTAAAATCCCATATTAAATCCCTATGTTCGCACCTTAGTGTCAACACCCTGCATGTTAATTTTGACAAGTGTGACATTTTTTTCCATAGAACACATTGATTTTATTTTTTACAAAATTTTGAACTATGGCGTAATTGGTCAGTTTTAAGGAGCTCCTGGTCCTACAAAAAGCATGTAAAACAAATATTATTTTATGTTCGCACCTTAGTGTCAACGCCCTGCATGTTAATTCTGACAAGTGTGACATTTTGTTCCATAGAACACATTGATTTTATTTTTTACAAAATTTTGAACTATGACGTAATTGGTCAGTTTTAAGGAGCTCCTGGTCCTACAAAAAGCATGTAAAACAAATATTATTTCCAGATTTACTATCTATGGAGTTAGTTCTACCATCGGTTAAGCGTTGCGTACACCCCACACCCTGTGTACCTAAAATGTACAACTAGACCCTTTCAACCGCATTTACGCATGCTCATAAACTTCTAAGACTTACGGCCTTATTGGGATTTTCAAGTATCAAGAGATGGCGCTGATCGCATTAAACACTGGTACACTTTTTGTTGACGTGTGTCAACGTAGCATTTCTGTCAATTGTATTTCTTTAATTTTCGTATTATTTTCTCATTTACTAGTATTTTTTATTTATAATTCAAGTACGTATAATAGAGTTTTTGTAGTCATATAGTTGTAGTTTCATGTAAATGTCAAATGTGTACCACTGTTTGTAGTTCTAATAGTCGCCGCTAGTTAGCGTTTTCTTATTTGAAAATCCCAATATACGTTGGGACTCAAAATTTAATCCAAACGCAATAATTGAGAAAATCGACTTATGATCTTTGATCCCTGTAGTAGCGAATTATTCACTTTCTGCAACCAAATGTCGTTAGAAAAGCCTACATTTTTATCTTTGTTCGGACATAGCGTCAGTTAGTGGTATTTTTGTAGGGGATTTATGTATTATATTTTTGTTGTTGGTTGGTGGGTGACCGAATGCACCCCGGGGTGTGTTCCGTTTCGCCTGCGGCAACGCCAATCCGTCGCGGCTTTTTCCGATTCCATCAGACGAAGACTGATCGGCACCTGGAGACACCACTCGCTCCCCTATCGGTTATTAATTTCACACGGCCTCGCTCCAAGAATAATAATAAGCGCTCACTGATACTGATAACAAAAACGAATCAATTCGTGTGGGTTTTTCTTGGGAAAGTATTTATAGTAATTGTTGCGTTTTCTTCCAATTCGAGGCGTGTAATTGTTGTGCAATTAAGTGAACACGAAAGGTCTGCATGTGGATACGACACACGCACACAGCACAGCACACCAGCACAGCACGCGAACAGCCTTGGCTTTCATCGCGGACTGTACACTGACCCTCGCACCACTATCCCTGTCGTCGCTTCACGACAGATAGATCTGTTGTAATGCCCAGATTATTCGGGATTTTATTATAAGCACTGTTTCGTGACGATATTTTTACCCCAAAGGAAAGAAAAAACTGATATTGTAACGTGACCTTTACCCCACTTGTATTTTTTACTTCTCACCACCGAAGGTATGATTATAAGAGAGCTACTCGGAGAGCTATTTATTGGAATCATGCTAAAAATTCATATTCTATTTCATAATGTTAACAAACGACATTCTAATTTGCATTTGTGCGTTTACGTGACTTTTTCGTACTAATCTTAATCACCATCATTTTGTAATTAAAATATCTGATGTGGGCACCACACGACTTCCTTATTCGCAAAACCAACATGAAGTATAGACCCAATCATAAAATTGCACGTATTTGCCGTAATTTGTCAATAATATTAATTTTTTATTATTTTTGTCCTAATCCATAGAAAGCTTTATTACAAAAACCAAAAAGTATATAATTTTTAAATTTACATATCTCGCTAATACAATGGGCTTATTTAATAATATTTGATGTGTTATACGCAGAATATAATTCTCTAAAAGTTTTATTTCAAGCATTTATTTCGAAAATAAAAATAAAACCATTTTATTCAGAAAAAAGTGTTAACAACTTCATGTAATATATCACATCCGGTTAGCCTATTTTAAGCAAATACTATTATGTTATTCCCGTTGATATAAAAGTCTTATATACCAAATTTGACAAAAATTGATTACATTTTAAAATAGCTTTTCATAAAAATCTATTATAGGCTTCAAGTAAAGTACCACTTCCGAAAATTATGTAATGACCAAAAAGAAAGGAGCCCTAAATACAAAATTTCATTTTTCTACAGCTTACCGTTTTTGAGTTAACGCGAGATACATACGTACGCACGTACGTTCAGACGTCACGACGAAATTGGTCAAAATAGATTCAGGGATGGTAAAAATGGATATTTCCGCTGAAATCTGAAAACCGAAATTTTTCGCGATTACAATACTTCCTTTACTATGTACAGTTTCATTGTAAATAGAAAGTTAGCTTTCAAGGTGGCTATGGGATTAACACATTTGTTAAACAAAACCATGCAGTTCTCAGGTGTCAGGTTCTGTGGGTGTCAGAGTGATTGTTTACCTAATTTCGCGGCAGTTATCATAACAACGGTCGCGAAATTTAATTTCGCGGCCTGTATTGCGGCTACGAAATGCTAATTTCGCGTTCGGTTGCATACAAAAAAACATTTTTTTTATAATTAGTTTGCGAGATATTTGAGGTTTATTGTCAGTGTCACTATGACGTCACATTAATGCTACCTTTCTCTCGCTGCCTACTATATAGAGCTTGTGCGAGAGAAAGATATAGCAATAGGTGTCGCCACAGCTACTAGATAATATATAGCTGGCTCGTCCGCCATATTGGTGCCAAAATGAACGCAGTAAATTATGAAATAAAAGTACATTTCGTATAAGTTTACGTAGTAACTATTTTTCATACTTAAATATAACTTCCATATTTGCCATATTAAATTTATTATACTTTTTAATACTACATAATTCTTAAAAATTAAAAGACTTTTTATTTAACAAGAAAAAAAATCAGAGTGCAGGACCCCATTGTAGTCAGCGCAAGTCTAAGCAGTGATTCTATATTATTATAATACTATACCATATTATGCTCCTTTAAGTAACTGTTAATTTACTAAAGAATTAAAAATGGTAAAATGTCGAGCTGTCAATTATGTCTTGCACGCCACATAAAACTAATTCATAAGTTTTACGTGTGTAAAAAGGACTGTGTCCGAAACGCCACCAAGTTCATTCTTAACTGGAATACAGTATACTCGTAGTTCCTTTCAACAACAATACACTTCACCATTCTTTCCTCTCACTTCTTAAAAGCTCACAATCAATGTTCTTTTGGAATGCATTTATAATAATAATTATGAATTGTCGTCTTCAGACAAAACTCTTCTACCCAGAAAAAAGGAATAAAAGTATCATCAATTGTCACAATTTTTGGAATAAAAATCCGTCACTATTTAATAGTGTTAAAGTTTCTTGACAAATTCTTACAAGTCCCTTTTTGGAAATCAGAAAAGTGACGACAAAACGTCTATACTCTGTTCCATTTAACTAATTTTGCAAATGGCGCTCACATCAGCGCCAGTTATAAGTTTCCGAAATTTAAAAATGGTGGTATCCAATTGCTTTCATCAATTTTATTAAAATAATAAAAAGATATCAATGTCATCGAAACTTTGTATATTAAAGTCAGTAGGTGTGAAATATAAAGTATTATCTACCTGCTTTCCAAATCTCACTTGACATTGCCCGTATACTCTATCCGTTTTAACTATAGAGTGGTGTGAAAATAGGAGCAGTTTGATCTTGTCACCAATTTCAGCCAATCAAAGATTTCAAAACTATGCCTTATTCTCTGCAATACTGAATTTATAATGTTTACCCGTTTCAAGGTATTAATCCATTATTTGGTAACTGGGTAATAACTGTATCTGTAGGGTAATATTATTATCATAATGACATATGTCAACAACAGTCTACAAAATGAAAATAAAATATAATGCAGTCCATTAATACATACATATAACGTTAGTGTATCGTCTTGAACACGGTTTACTTTATTCTAGAATAATAAACATAAGGAATAAATCACATAATTTGAATAATTGTCATATTGACATATGTCAAAATAATTGTTCTGTTAATCATAGCATTCTGGAAAGTTAATTAAAATAAATAAAATCAATGAGAAAGTTTCAAAAAACAATATTTATTAATAATGTCTTCATTTTCTGAAATCGATAAACTATTGAACAAAGCAAGGTTGTTATGAATCATAACAAGATTTAGATGCCTTAAAATCCTCGCTCTACGAGCTTGGATTTCAAACCGACATCTGCGGCAGTTATAATACTCATACTCATAACAATCCTATACTGTATTTCAGATAAGAATAGACTTGGGAGTATGATAGGGCTTACGATTCCAGCTTTCTGATTGGCCTAAACGCAAACCAACTTTACAATAGCAATATGTAAAGCAGGTATATTATTTATTCCATTTTGATTTTATAATCTATTTAGCAACTTTAAGTAACTATTTATATACTAAATAATTAAAAATTATTAAATTTTGACGTTTCGAGCTGTCAAGTATGTTATACACGAAACAAAACTAATTCATAAGTTTTATGTGTGTATATTCTTATCTGAAGTACAGTATAGGTATGTTAATAGCTAAATATAAACGTATGTCTGATCATTCAATTCAAAAGTCAAGTTGTCAAAATTAAACTTGAAAATTCTAAGGAGAAAAGGTAATAAATAAAGATACAGTATATTGTCATTCACCGTTATCTAATTTATTTCCATTTCTAAAATAATAATCAAGAAGAAAAACTATTTTTTTAAGATAACATTTTTGACAATAGGTAGGTTCAATGAAGTAAGCAAATCAATCAAATGCTAGGTAAGCAAACGAGACTTGTTGCTTAGTTCACTGAATGAATTGCTAGTTATATGACAAATTGTTATCCACAACTGTCATCGAGAAAGTGATACAGCTGTCAAATATAACATTGTGTAATTGTGTATGTCTCGTGTCTCTTTTCTTGGTCTGCTATATTAACTATAATAAAATATTTCAAATTTAATAATGTTATAAACATCCAATCACAAAACTCTAAAAGCCTGTTTGACATGTGATTGACAAACACACCACATATAAAGACATAGAAATAGTTCAAGTTAACTTCATGTATGTATAATTTGTATTTCCCGCCGTTAAATTTGACACTTAGCAAGACAAGCGAGAAATTTGTGGCTTGGATTGCTTGCGAGCAAATCAAGCAAATGCTAGGCTAGCAAAGTCGTTCAACAAATTTTACTTCCGGTTACTTGTTTTGTTGGGCTTATTGAACGCACCAAATATCTCGTTTCAAAATAACATTTAATTAAATACTTTTAAATTGACATATGTTTCTTTGATCATAGCCTACTCCGAGTTAAGATTTTTTTGAGCACACTGTATTACAACTTTTTTAAATGCAGATTATTTTATTAATATACCGTGTGTCTGTCTTAAAGGTGTACATAGGAGATTAACATGGGAAATTAGTTTTTTGCAATTTCCTGCTCGCCTAATTATGTTAAGTAAGAATTACCTCTACATGCTTTGTAACGATAGCAATTAATTATGAAAATGTCGAAAATTACGTTAAAAATATCGACAGCCATGGAATTGAACAAAAAATAAATAAATGCTTGACGTTTTATCAAATTGTCAAAAACGTGAAATAAGTTAACTTTCGTTGTGACAGATTTATTTCTTTTTTGTTCAATTCCATGGCTGTCGATATTTTCAACGTAATTTTCGACATTTTCATAATTAGTTTCTATCGTTACAAAGCATGTAAAGATAATTCTGTTTATTGATTTAGATGTAGAATTTTATGCCCTTAACTTTTATTTGACGCGTTTTTGCTTAAAATAATTAGGCGAGCAGGAAATTTCAAAAACCTGATTTCCCATGTTAATCTCCTATGTACACCTTTAAGACAGACACACGGTATAATATTACCACATAAGTGGCTCTATTACCTTGTTCGATTATTTTGTTAACAGCGGCAACATTATTTTTGGTAAAAATTATAGGAATAAACCCTGCTCCTTTTTGGTGCAGAATTACTTTTTCGTTCCTATTCTTTATACCAGCCTACCAGCGGTAAATTGTACTCACAAACACTTATTTACAATATCATGATTCGATAATGCTCTTTGCTTAATTCCATATTTTCCTTAAGTTCGAACTAATTTAACTTTCGCAACTTATTTTCAAATGACATATAAATAACTGTTTAAAAACAAAATTAAAATTTTCTTACTCTCAATAATTCTAGCACGACCTTTACCAACTTATATATATTTTCATCTCGTGTGTTGATAATTACAGTGTGTGGGAGAGATACCATATCGCGTCCTATCCCTCCCCTTGTACTTGAGCGTTACGGGATCTTACTTATGCAAATGCACCTCCTAGGATTCTGATAGATTCCAATTTCCATATTCCTTGGTACTGAAAAAGACATCTATTAATAACTCGTTTATATTGATTATCAATTACGTGACGGGTATACCGGGAGATACAGGTCGCCTTGTAATGTGCAAGCCAAGCAACCTCGATTACAATTTAATTTACGTGTCGCGGGGCTTTTTACACGTGTACGAGTATACTGCACGCTATAATGTGTGGGTGTATATACTCCTTCACTCGCGGACACACTTAGGGCAGGCGTTTTCCCTATGACGGGAATTAAACCTGGGTCATTGTCTTTGACAATGTATACTACTGGGATTATATTTTTTTTATTTATAAATAAGTAAATATATCATCACGGCATATTACCCATTGTTGGGTGTACTAATCTGCTTTGTACACAGATACAGACACACGGTAATGATAATGGGCACTCATTGCTGACGTGGAGAGTGCAGTTATTCGTTAATATTAATATTATCACTTTTAAAGTATTGCTTATTAGATGTAATGCACTTATGCGAATCTGCAAAACACCTGTAGAATGCATTCTCTGCTACAGCCTTCAGTTCCTTTAGCAATATTGCCTTTATCTCCTCCAAGTATAGCCACAAAACGTTGCCCTTTCAATATCCTTTTCATTTAAAATGCTTATTGTTATAGCATTATTAATAAAAAGTATTGGATGTCATTCATTGTGCTGTAATGTAATGCAACCAGCATTCCATATATGTAAAGAGGAAAACGGATGAACGTATCACACAAGAGCGTTCAAAAAATATCAGTACCGAAACTTACTCATCTATTGCTATACTAGAGGCCGATTCTAATTCACTTGGAGACCTCAGACTATCCCAATGAGGTTTCTATTAATGACGTCAGATATTAGGAATTTAATTTTCTAGGTTGACATAAATAGGGTGGAATATGACAAGAGTTTATGTTGGTTATAATTTTTTTATATTACTTCGTTTTTTAATTTAAAAATGTCTTTATGGATGAGAACTTATCTTGTTAATAACAATAGAAATAATAGAGCGCGAGCAGCCATGTGATTGTTGGCCTTGACAGCTAATAATTATGAACATTTATGTCAAATAATTTTTCATTCCAAATTTCACGATTTTCAATTCCATTTGATTTATTTTCCTCGACAAGTAAATTTTACATAAACCACATGAACTTGAAATTATTACCATACTAGAATTTCATTATCGCTCTCAGTGGGATAACAAGGCTATTACATATCTAAAATAAGTGCGATATGGTATAATTTATCCCACAGTGGTAGATGAGATATAATAACATACAATTTTATACCTAAAGGCACTTACTGAAGCTTTGAATTTTGGGAAATAAAATAAAAGGTTGTATGTACCCCGGGCGTAATTAGGATTATACCATTTAATATCTTTTAATTATGCCCTTAATACATAAGTATCATACAGGGAATTGACGCTAAGGTGCGAACATAGGGATTTAACATGGAATTTTAGGTTTTTTGCAAGTTCCTGCTCTCTTGTTCATTTTACGGCAAAAACTGTGGAGTGGGAAGTTGTTCAGAATTAAAAGTTGTATAAAAAAGGATTTTTAATATTTTTATTATGTCTTTAGTTTCTTCACAATTTTAAAAAGAAATTTCAAGATTTCAATTTATTAGTAACAATAGCCATGACACTGTTTCCTTTTTCTAGTTTTCATAAATTATTTATAAACGTCAAATGTCAATTTGACATATGGAAAATAAATTCCGCGTACTTTTGCAACTATTTCCATCATAATATTTCTTTAGATAGGTTCTTCATTCGAATAAACAGTTATTATTTATTTCTTTTTCGTAAGTCAAATTGACGTTTGACGTTTATAAATATTTTACGAAAACCAGAAAAAAGAAAACAAGTGTCATGGCTATAGCTACTAATAAACCGAAATATTCATTTTTTTTAATTGTGAAGAAACTAGATGGGTAACAAAAAATGTAAAAACAGTTTTATATACAACTTTTAATTCTGAACAACTTCGCACTCTACAGTTTTTGCAGTAGAATGAACAGGAGAGCTGGTATTCGCAAAAAACTAAAATCCCATGTTAAATCCCTATGTTCGCCCCTTAGCGTCAACACCCTCTATATTTTTCATTTAAGTGACATTAACAGACAGCTTAACCAGAGATGAAAATACTATACCTTAACATTCTTTTGTTATATTTCTAATTCCCAAACATACTATGTGTTTCCGCTAATATGCAACATTTACATTCTGTTATTAATGTATTACTATGGATACTAGGTATACATACTGAATCGTTCCAGATAAATGGAACATAGGTTGTCAAAGTTGTCAATGTCAAATGAACTTATTATCACAATTTACTGATTTATAAATAACTTAAGAAATTAATAAGAGCAGTATCATCAATAAAAAATCAATAGATTCCCAATCACAAATTACAACATATTTTCAAAAACTGCAGCTTTAACAAATTGATTCGCCAAAATTTTTGTAGACAGCTGATTATTTTCTTCTATTGCACCTAGTATATTATTTTTATTTTCTTCATTCCGCGCAGTTTTTGCTCTTGCCCTTGTTGTATGAATCTTATCTAAACATCTATCACTTTTAAATTTTGTAAATATTTTCGAAACTGTAGAAGGATTTGGTTTAGGACGTTCAAGATATAAATTCGCAAACATATCACAAACATTTCGTAAACTATTACCAGCATTTTACCAAGTAATCATTCGATTTTTTCCTTCATTAGTAAACAGCTTTAAAACGTTATGACAAATTCATTTGACATTGACAACTTTTGACAACCTATGTTGCATTTTATCTGGAACGTTGTTGTGTGTGTAACTAGTAACACATTAATAACAGAATAGTAAATGTTTCATCTTAGCTGATACTCACGGTATAATCGTAATTCTCGTAAAATTTAATTGAAATTTGCTCTCAATTTGATGCATGTTGCAAGTCTTACACACATGTATTGCTGGTTGCAATACAGTATCCTCTTGATTTTTCCACCTACGAATAAGCCTGATATGATTTTATGATTCGTGGTCCCATTTTCCGCGTAGGAATTTGAGGGAAGCGTCTTTGAGTGACAGGTGGCGAGTCTTTGAATATCTTTCTGGCTTACTGTCCACAGAAGCTAATTGATTCGGCTGGAGCCGATGTCAGTTATTAAAGAGAGATTCCCTGCCCGCTGTCAGACGCACCGTGCCACGCCGCGCCCCCCTCATCTACATATGTTCTCTCGTCAGCTGCGCTTTGTTTCTCAAAAGAGCTTATTACGAATGCAAAATTTCCCATTCATATTCAAAATTTTATATCCCGGTTTTAACCACTAATTTATTCAGCTGCAGCGCACGGCGCACGCCGTCTCAACGCAGCGTCTAGCGTCGGCTTTAGCGTCGCACATGGACAGGCGGAGGCGACGTCGCTCAAGCGTCGGTGAGGCGTCGTTCACTCATCAAGACTGCATAAATATTAATCCTAATCAGCTACCAGCCAATCTTCGGCCCGCTCATTAGTTTTTGTCACATTCAATTACAACACAGCGTGTTTTTCCTCAAGAAAAAAGTAATTATCTACTGCGGTAGCCGAGTGTACTACCGCGATGGTACTAGGGTACCTAAGTTTCAATCAACCGGTTGGTTTAATGAATCAGTTATTCAAAAATTTATTGTGGCTAGCATAATACCTCTCGTGATTTCTACTTTACGTCTGTAAATGTGGTGGACCACTATATGAATCCAATTGTCACACTAATCTATAGATTCCCGGCTGATAAAATTCCTGTGGCTATTTGCGGAATCATTTTCGAACAGCAAATTCTACCTCGGTGTTTGAACTGTACCGCTGCCCTTTTAGCGATTGTTTTCCATACTGGTGCTCAACATTTGAGCATGTTCTCAAACTTGAATGCGCCTGTTAGCTCGTAAAGTAATTTCCAACAGTCATCATTTTCATCTGATACTACACGAGCATGTCCTGAACGGGCCAAATCTTTAAAGGATCCTCTTATCGAAATTTGTTGCACCATTGAACCACTGCCATATGAAAATAACTGATACTAGACAAAAAAAATCCTCGTATTTTTTAAATCAATTAATCGTAGTTTACGAGAAAAAAATTATTAAAAATTTGAGGAAGGGATATGTAAAGTCACCATGGTAGGATCGTGGAAGAAGACAGATAGGCTAAATGGGAAAGAGACAGTTATAGACAGCTGTCGACGTGCTGTAACCTACCACAACATAATCGCGACGCTGATCTACGAATAAATATCCCTCCCTGTCTGTCTTCTTCTACAATCCTACCATGATGACGTCACATATCCGTTCTTCAAAACTAATGTGTAATAAAGAATTAGAAAAACCTTGTCATGTTTCACAAAATTTTAGCATCTGAATCAACCTCTCGGTAATTTTTCAGATCGGAGCTTGATTCTTGATTCATATGCTGAAATCTTATTAAACATGGCGAGTCTTTTTCTAATTCTTTATTAAATATTGTTTCACCTAGAATTCGCTATTGTACTTTTTACCTTCCGTTACCTTTAGGTAATGAAGGTATTATCTTTGGTCAAAAAATTCGATTATGAGTTTATAATGAATAAGCACGTTTTACGGTCCGTATAATACGATTATAATATTTATAATATGATGTATGGATGGATGAATGGATGGATGTATGGATGGATGTATGGATGGTTGTATGGATGGATGGATGTATGGATGGATGTATGGATGGATGTATGGATAGATGTATGGATGGATGTATGGATGGATGTATGGATGGATGTATGGATAGATGTATGGATGGATGTATGGATGGATGTATGGATGGATGTATGGACGGATGTATGGATGGATGTATGGATGGATGTATGGATGGATGTATGGATGGATGTATGGATGGATGTATGGATGGATGTATGGATGGATGTATGGATGGATGTATGGATGGATGTATGGATGGATGTATGGATGGATGTATGGATGGATGTATGGATGGATGTATGGATGGATGTATGGATGGATGTATGGATGGATGGATGTATGGATGGATGTATGGATGGATGTATGGATGGATGTATGGATGGATGTATGGATGGATGTATGGATGGATGTATGGATGGATGTATGGATGGATGTATGGATGGATGTATGGATGGATGTATGGATGGATGTATGGATGGATGTATGGATGGATGTATGGATGGATGTATGGATGGATGTATGGATGGATGTATGGATGGATGTATGGATGGATGTATGGATGGATGTATGGATGGATGTATGGATGGATGTATGGATAGATGTATGGATGGATGTATGGATGGATGTATGGATGGATGTATGGACGGATGTATGGATGGATGTATTGATGGATGTGTGGATGGATGTATGGATGGATGTATGGATGGATGTATGGATGGATGTATGGATGGATGTATGGATGGATGTATGGATGGATGTATGGATGGATGTATGGATGGATGTATGGATGGATGTATGGATGGATGTATGGATGGATGTATGGATGGATGTATGGATGGATGGATGTATGGATGGATGTATGGATGGATGTATGGATGGATGTATGGATGGATGTATGGATGGATGTATGGATGGATGTATGGATGGATGTATGGATGGATGTATGGATGGATGTATGGATGGATGTATGGATGGATGTATGGATGGATGTATGGATGGATGTATGGATGGATGTATGGATGGATGTATGGATGGATGTATGGATGGATGTATGGATGGATGTATGGATGGATGTATGGATGGATGTATGGATGGATGTATGGATGGATGTATGGATGGATGTATGGATGGATGTATGGATGGATGTATGGATGGATGTATGGATGGATGTATGGATGGATGTATAGATGGATGTATGGATGGATGTATGGATGGATGTATGGATGGATGTATGGATGGATGTATGGATGGATGGATGTATGGATGGATGTATGGATGGATGTATGGATGGATGTATGGATGGATGTATGGATGTATGGATGTATGGATGGATGTATGGATGGATGTATGGATGGATGTATGGATGGATGTATGGATGGATGTATGGATGGATGTATGGATGGATGTATGGATGGATGTATGGATGGATGTATGGATGGATGTATGGATGGATGTATGGATGGATGTATGGATGGATGTATGGATGGATGTATGGATGGATGTATGGATGGATGTATGGATGGATGTATGGATGGATGTATGGATGGATGTATGGATGGATGTATGGATGGATGTATGGATGGATGTATGGATGGATGTATGGATGGATGTATAGATGGATGTATGGATGGATGTATGGATGGATGTATGGATGGATGTATGGATGGATGTATGGATGGATGGATGTATGGATGGATGTATGGATGGATGTATGGATGGATGTATGGATGGATGTATGGATGTATGGATGTATGGATGGATGTATGGATGGATGTATGGATGGATGTATGGATGGATGTATGGATGGATGTATGGATGGATGTATGGATGGATGTATGGATGGATGTATGGATGGATGTATGGATGAATGTATGGATGGATGTATGGATGGATGTATGGATGGATGTATGGATGGATGGATGTATGGATGGATGTATGGATGGATGGATGTATGGATGGATGCATGGATGGATGTATGGATGGATGTATGGATGGATGTATGGATGGATGTATGGATGGATGTATGGATGGATGTATGGATGGATGTATGGATGGATGTATGGATGGATGTATGGATGGATGTATGGATGGATGTATGGATGGATGTATGGATGGATGTATGGATGGATGTATGGATGGATGTATGGATGGATGTATGGATGGATGTATGGATGGATGTATGGATGGATGTATGGATGGATGTATGGATGGATGTATGGATGGATGTATGGATGGATGTATGGATGGATGTATGGATGGATGTATGGATGGATGTATGGATGGATGTATGGATGGATGTATGGATGGATGTATGGATGGATGTATGGATGGATGTATGGATGGATGTATGGATGGATGTATGGATGGATGTATGGATGGATGTATGGATGGATGTATGGATGGATGTATGGATGGATGTATGGATGGATGTATGGATGGATGTATGGATGGATGTATGGATGGATGTATGGATGGATGTATGGATGGATGTATGGATGGATGTATGGATGGATGTATGGATGGATGTATGGATGGATGTATGGATGGATGTATGGATGGATGTATGGATGGATGTATGGATGGATGTATGGATGGATGTATGGATGGATGTATGGATGGATGTATGGATGGATGTATGGATGGATGTATGGATGGATGTATGGATGGATGTATGGATGGATGTATGGATGGATGTATGGATGGATGTATGGATGGATGTATGGATGGATGTATGGATGGATGTATGGATGGATGTATGGATGTATGGATGGATGTATGGATGGATGTATGGATGGATGTATGGATGTATGGATGGATGTATGGATGGATGTATGGATGGATGTATGGATGGATGTATGGATGGATGTATGGATGGATGTATGGATGGATGTATGGATGGATGTATGGATGGATGTATGGATGGATGTATGGATGGATGTATGGATGGATGTATGGATGGATGTATGGATGGATGTATGGATGGATGTATGGATGGATGTATGTATGGGTATGGATGGATGTATGGATGAATGTATGTGTGTGTGACGATTCTTTAGGATCCCATAACTCCAAAACCACTTTTCAATAATTATAATTTTTGCGTATTCTTCTTCTTTACATTCATATGAAGAGCTGATTAGAATTTGGTTATAGTTTGTCGACCGGAAGTAACCTAAATTGAAATTTTTAATAGTTTTTCTTAAAAAAACGCTGTTAAATATCATTTTTTCGTGTTATATATTATTATATTATAAATATTAAAAAATATTTTATTCTCCATACGATTTGATTGCATTACAAAAATCATAAAATAAAACAGCCAGCTGTGATATAAACATGGAAATATCTACTATATTAAGAAAATTGTGATTGACAGATGTCAGTGTCAAGTGCAATTGACATAGTATGTTAGTGTTATAATTTCACTGAAAATATAGAAACTTTCTGTATGGAATTTATACAAAATACATAGAACTGATTTAAGGTAATGTACTGGAAATATGAAATCTTTTGCAAGAACTGACGGAAGTTAATGTGCTGGCCACATCCGATTTTTAAAAACTATTGTTTAGTTTTTATTTTTATAATGCGAAGTTATAGAGGTTAGTTTTTATATTTTATGACATGACATATTTTGAAATTATGATTGATTATGGGCACATGCCTCCCATTGTATTTTGTAATATTAACACCCTGGGACCCTGAGAAAAAAAGATTTAAATGCATTCCTGGGAGAAAAGCTGTTTAGTATGTCGAATCTTTTAAATTTGGTCGTCGAACATTAACGTTACATCTGTTGTGCTTTGCTTGTAGTCGCAGTCGGTTATAAAGCTCCTCTGTTGGAGCTTATAAAAAACAAAACGTGGCACCTGGCTTCCTGTTTACCCGTGTTATTTAAAAACCACAATAGATGCGTCACGTGCCGTCAGACAATACCGTGTGTAATCCTCTTTCCAAACGTCACAATGCCGGACAAGATAATATTCAGTGAGAATGAAAAAACCCGCAGCACAGTTGCGGAGAGAAACTTTTTTGAAAGGGCTCTGTCGAAGCCGGGCTTGTTTTAAATACATTACATTCCACGGTTAATTGAAAATCCACTTTAAAGTTGGCCGAAGCGAGCGAAGCGAAGCATCAGAATTGCAATCAGCGATACAATTTCCACATTTTTAAATCTAATTTTAATGTAATGAGGAGGAGCAAGAAGACAAGCAGTGTACAGTGTACGGTGCGGTTCTTACTAATTAATTATTCAGTTTGGGTCTGGGTACGAGGCGGGGTGATTAGCATTCCGGCCGCCGTTGGAAAGAAATCCTGCACTTGTCAAGCCTTGTGCATATTGTACGTTTTGTTCTTCAGGTTGTGGAATAATTACAGATTTGATTCAGCTGGATCTGAGCGAGGGTTGTCCGTCAAGAAGAGAACGAACCCTAGCCGGATGAACGCCTCGTCCGCCGCAGAACAATGGAGCCGTTAATTAAGATTTCTTTCAGCAGCGAGACTTCCGGCACACCATTCATTCATCCAGCATCCGCAGCACGTACGCAATATGAGCAAGAATTGAAAGAAGTAATCCGCATTGTGCGTGGAGTCCATGGTGACCAGTGTCCAGTGTAAATACAAAAGGGTGATGATGGCTTGGGCTTGTGAGTGACCAGTGCCAGCCAGCCCACAGCCCAGCAGCCAACAGGTGGTCAGGCAATGATGGATCGTCCGTGTAGCACACGCACGGCCGGATCATTTATTACAGGGAATGAAGTGGCCGGCAGGCGAGAACAGCCGCAAATTAGCCGCCAGTCCATATCGATACACACATCACCACCCCAAACACTAACAACCACATACCGCCAACGCTAACTCCTTCTTCACGGGAAAACCAACATTCAATCTGACTTTAGGTTCACGAATTTCTCAACACTTCTTGTTCGGTTACAAGACATACATACGTGTAGTTCTGGTTGCATTAGATTAGAGTATTTGCGTTACTAATAGGACTTTTGCAAGAATTTGATATGCCTTCTGAGTATTAAATTTTAAAAAATATTATTCTTGAAATATCACGATATATCCATTAAATAATTTACAATTATTTATTGAAATAGGTGTAATATTTTGAAAAAATCACTTGATCTAAAACAAAATGTGACGTCAAAATTCATACAGCTTAACATGTGACAAACTGTCGCGTACTTTTATTTATACAAATAATGTAAGTGATGGGCAAACTGTTTTCCTATTGGTTATGAATGAAGTGCTGTATGACCCAGATTTTGTGTAATTGTTAGCACCTAATAATTATTATATGTGACATTCGGAAACATTTCGAATTTAAAATAAACATTTTTTTGTAAGTTATTACAGTTTCTTACCTACTATTTAAATGATCTAAACAGCTTTTCTCCAAGAAGAATGCATTTAAATCTTTTCTTTCCAAAGTATTAATTTTACGGTATACGTAAAACATTAATTAGGTACGTGATTAAATAATTCATTATTTTTATTAAAAATTTTGTTTTAGCCAGTGACACTAAGTTTGTAAACGTCAAAAACCAAGTCCTTAAATTTAGAAAAAAAATCTAATGTGGCCAGCACATTACATTCCGTCAGTTCCATATATTTTGTATAATTCCATCCAGAAAGTTTCTTGCACAAGATTCCATATTTTAAGTGCATTACCTTCTGTCAGACCTATATATTTTGTAGAAATTCCATACTGAAAGTTTCATGTACCTAAAAGATTATATATTTCCAGTAAAATTATAACACAAGTATGTCAATTGCACTTGACACTGACATCTGTCAATCAGCATCTTCTTATACTGTATCTGGTTTAAAATTGCAGTGTTGCGAAGATAGGAGAAATTTGATCTTGTTTTCTGATTGGATAATATCCTGATATTATCCAATCAAACAAAATCAAACTGCTCCTATTTTCACACCACTGCAATCTTAAAGCAGATACAGTATAAGTAGCGGTTTCCATGGTTATAGCATAGCTAGCTGCTTTATGAAATTTATGGGTCGATTCTGATCACATCTGCAAGTCTTACAGATCTATAAATTTGTAAAAACCTGACAAAAAGCCATCTATTTTTGTTAATTAATATATAATTATAAATAAGAATGGCAGCTTTCGTTGCGATTTTGTTCATTATTTACAAATTTACAGATCTGTAAGGTATACAGATATGAACAGAATCGACCCATTAATTTCCTTATCATTTTTAACTCTATATCCATCGAATATGAAGTATAAAATGTAATCAAATCGTATAGAGAATAAAATATTCTTTAATATTTACAATAACATTAAATACGGAAAAATGAAATTTGAAAGTGTTTTTTCAAGAAAAACTGTTAAAATCTTAAAATTAGGATACTTCCGGTTGCCCAATTATAACCAAAATCTAATCATCTCTTCACATGGATGTAAAGAACGAAGATCCGAAAAAATCGTCACACACACACACATACATACACACATGCATACATACAGACAGACAACATCGTAAAAATAGTAAAATCGTATTCCAGTGACTCTAAAACGTGCTTAATCATCAAAAACTCACCACCGAATTTTTTGACCAAAGCAATACCTTCCTTACCTAGAGGTGACGGAAGGTAAAAATGACAGAATCTGCTCATCAAAATGTGCATACCGGGTGTTTTATTTTTTCAAGGTACACATAAGAGTTTAAAAGCCTTATCACTCTAGAAATAGTATATCTAGTATGAAACGGAATCGGTTTCATTTCCTCTGACTATTTATCGTTGACTGCTCTACTGCGCATGCGCAACTGTCTCTGAAGTACAGGAATGTAACTTTACGGAGTAAAATATAACTGCAGAAACATTAGAAGTTGACATTTTTTTGTTTGATGCACATAAAATTAGTATGCTTGCGCACAATTGTATTATTGTTCCGTCGTTTTCATTCTTTTTACTTGAAATAAATTGATATGTCAAACAAATTTGAAATATGTTGTCATTATAGAAACCATATCATAACCAAATTCAAGTATGAAAATCCACTAAATTTCGTTTCATGTGTAATTAATCGGGATTTTTTTACATATAATATGATAAACAAAGTGTAACTTTTAGGTTTCCTGCTAATGAGAGAAAAGCGACTGAAATTTATTGGAAATAAAGATGATTTACATATTTCAAAAGCAACAATTAGTCATGCTTTGTGAAAATATTAAGACAATACGCAGCCCGCAATACACCTTGGCTTCCATCTCCGCAAATCTCCCCTTACCGCATATCTTCTAATCGCAACAAACACCGTAAGGCGGTCTCTAGTCACTATATGCTCAAAGTCTTGGGTCATTCAAAATAAGTCAGGGAAAAGGGTCAAATATATGATTGTAGTTTAATAAAACCTTAATATGGGAAATCAGTTTTTTGCAGATTGTTGCCCCTCGTCTAAACTTAGAACGATGGTTTTGTCTAAATAGAAAGATAAAAAATATCCGGGTCAAACACAACAAATACATGTAAATTATATATTTTAGGCGCATAAATTAATTATTAAATTTGTTCAATTTCATATTAATAGCAATAACCATGTCACTTGAATAAAATATTTAAAAAATGTTTAACATTTTATGTGTAAAAATTTGTTATAACCTATAACGTTTAAAAAAAATATGTTATAATTTAATTAAATTTTTTTCAAGTATTTTCTAATCTGTTATAAAACATTAAAAAGAAAATAACACAAAAAATCAAAGCTACAAATTCTGAAAGGTAAAATATTAAACATTCGTTTATTTCTATTAACACAAAATTGAATAAATTTATTAATTAGTTTATGGCACCAAAATATCACATTTAAGGTCTGTTCGTATTACACTAACTTGTACAACATGTACTGAGAATTCGTCATTAGTGCAGTTTAATACAAAATAGTACACACTTATTTTCTAAATACAAATGAACACAAATTAGACAAGTTGGTGCAGATTATAGGTTAACTAGCAAAAATAATAATATTTGGATTAGATATCGATTTTTGGAAAAAATCTAATGCCAATTACAAGTTCACATCAGCCTGTTTGTCAAACACCATACTAAGTGTACTAGCTCGGGAGTACAGTTCTGACAAGTTAGTGCAATACGCCCGACTACAAACGAACACATTGCAGACAATTTAGAACACACAAACGAACATATTTTTCACAGAATTACAAGTTCGTGCAGCTAGAACCATAGAAACGAACAGACCTAATTTATATGTATTGAGTGTCATTTGACGCAGAAATTTTTTATCTTTCACTGCATTTTCAACATTGATTTGACAACAGTGTAGAAATCTCCAGTCTGTACGTATTTAGCGGCAATTATAATAGAATTAAAGTAGTTATGACTAATAAAGGCGATGTAACCCAATATTAAATGGCGGAATATTAAATAACATATTCAGTTTTTGTAAGTTTAAAAACTATATTTTAAATTAGTCGAAAAAAATTGTGGAAATTTCTTACCATTTACGTGGTTTTATAATTTGTTTATTGAAAATGTAAACCGGCCGAACTATTATGGATCTGGGCTCGTATATCTTCAAAGTTTTTTACTCTTACATAATAGTACGGGAAATATTGTTCCATTATTTAATATTTAATGTAATCAAGGTAAAAGAAAGAAACCATTTTTGGTAACTTGCTGATTCTCCGGTTTACTTTAGAGTATCAATTTTAACCGTAAAGATTCCTGGTTGTAAAGTGTGTTATTGTTGCAGACGGAAGAACGAGCCCAGCAGGCAGTTGCGCGCAGGAGTCCTACAGCTACTGCTGACGCAAAGTGAGTATCAAAAGTTTCCCATGTCCACGAATCCCTAGTAATTACCTCGCTGGCATATCGCATATCTCGCCGCGGTGAATAAATCTTACTATATTTATTCCTCGATAGATCCAAGTGTCAGATACTCTATAAAGCCGACTTTCTTTCCGATAGTAAATCACCCCAGCACATATATACCTGCCTCGTAAATCTACCTCGACTCGACTCTCGCCTATTCAACAATTTTCTCTCGAACGTATGCAATGCAATGTCCTTTGACAACTGTATTGATCCATGGACGAGTTTTTTCGTCCATGATGTCTTAATCATGATGTTGATTACGAAAACACGCAGTCCTCATCGTTGTTAGAGAGAAAAACGCGAACGACAGATTACGGAAAGAATCTAATCAGCGTTTACGTTCGTGATTCTCTCTTTTTATTCTACTGGCAGATACTCGTACAGTAGCTCTCTAGGTAGGTATGGTGGATTGAAAAATTTGCGACCTAACACAAAATTTTATTATATTTTTTTTCTATACTTAGCAGATTTTAAAATGTGCTTTTTTGTACTCAAAATAGTGGATCAAATAGCACTGTACTGCAAACACTGTAATTTTTATTTAAATTAATTTTATTTAAATTAAATTAAATGTATTATACACTTTGATGGTTTGTGTTAATAACAACTTCAAATGATGAGCTCTTAGCAAAAAAAAAACCATACTCTTCCAAATATTGTAAATATGAATTACGTACAGCGATATGTACCTATACTTTCAAGGATACCAAACAGTTTGGTAAACTGTTTCTCGCAAAAACTGTTTTAGTCACAAGTTGTTACATTTTAAAGTTTGAGCGTTTCTACAAAACGCCCTATAAAAATACCTAATTATTTCGTAATTGCTCATGAATATTCATTTTTACCTCCCGCTACCCTTGGTAAGGAAGGTATAGGGATCGTGCTAAAAATCGCATATCGAAATGACGACATTTTAAGGTCCTTAGAATCCAATTTTAACATTTTTACAATAATGTCTGTGTGCTTATGTGTATGTGTATATGTATGTTTATTTGTTTGTGTATGTGTATGTGTATGCGTATGTGTATGTGTATGCGTATGCGTATGTGTATGTGTATGTGTATGTGTATGTGTATGTGTATGTGTATGTGTATGTGTATGTGTATGTGTATGTGTATGTGTATGTGTATGTGTATGTGTATGTGTATGTGTATGTGTATGTGTATGTGTATGTGTATGTGTATGTGTATGTGTATGTGTATGTGTATGTGTATGTGTATGTGTATGTGTATGTGTATGTGTATGTGTATGTGTATGTGTATGTGTATGTGTATGTGTATGTGTATGTGTATGTGTATGTGTATGTGTATGTGTATGTGTATGTGTATGTGTATGTGTATGTGTATGTGTATGTGTATGTGTATGTGTATGTGTATGTGTATGTGTATGTGTATGTGTATGTGTATGTGTATGTGTATGTGTATGTGTATGTGTATGTGTATGTGTATGTGTATGTGTATGTGTATGTGTATGTGTATGTGTATGTGTATGTGTATGTGTATGTGTATGTGTATGTGTATGTGTATGTGTATGTGTATGTGTATGTGTATGTGTATGTGTATGTGTATGTGTATGTGTATGTGTATGTGTATGTGTATGTGTATGTGTATGTGTATGTGTATGTGTATGTGTATGTGTATGTGTATGTGTATGTGTATGTGTATGTGTATGTGTATGTGTATGTGTATGTGTATGTGTATGTGTATGTGTATGTGTATGTGTATGTGTATGTGTATGTGTATGTGTATGTGTATGTGTATGTGTATGTGTATGTGTATGTGTATGTGTATGTGTATGTGTATGTGTATGTGTATGTGTATGTGTATGTGTATGTGTATGTGTATGTGTATGTGTATGTGTATGTGTATGTGTATGTGTATGTGTATGTGTATGTGTATGTGTATGTGTATGTGTTATATTTTCGAGATTTATGCTATTATAAAAATTAAAGATTATTACATTTTCTACAGGTTTGCATTAATACTTTTTGTATATATTTTATGTATAAATTTGTTATATTACCTATAATTTAAATCCCGGAGCTTACTCTTTAAACAAACAGCAAACACAACTCCTTGGTTATGCAGTGCATATTTCAAAAGTATATAACTGACAGATAAATGTCACTATCAAAGAACTAATCATTTCAAATTAATAAGAGTAACATTTTAAAAAGAAAATAGTAAATAGACCCATAGTTATATGGAATGGGACTTAATACAGTTTTCAGCTTAAGTAAATATGCATGTAAGTATGTATATTTTAATGAATAAAAATTAAATTGCAGGAGGTATTGTGTTGGCCACTTCAGATTTTTATTTCTTAACGTCCAGTAAATAATTTTATAATATTTAAACATGATCCTGAGTTAAATTAATTTACAGAAATCCATAAAAGTAAGGAAGCTATAGCAGTTATTTGTTTAACTAGGCACTAAAATACCAGACAGAGGCTACCGAAGCTGTATATCTGTGTTTGGTGCCGTGTTGAACACATTTTTTTGCCGATTTTAGAATTAATATTAATGTAGTGATTATTATTTTGAAAGATATCGCCATCAAATTATGTTGCTATGTGTTTGTTGAACGGTTGCTATGCGTTTGATGAGCGGTTGCTGCGACAATAGGCAGATTATTAGACACAAAAATGCTAAAATAGACGCCATTGTATACGAACTATGCTGACAGTTCCAAATTATTTCCTTAACCGATTTACAACAAATGTCGCCAGATGAACTAATTATATAACCTGTGTGACAATTACGTATGTCGTCCAGAATCATACCCGTTTTATTGCGCGATGCCATTCTTACAAGAAGAAAACTGTAATAAATTATAGTCCAGCAATGAGTGCCCGTGAGGTGACGCCTGGTAAGCGCCCGCACGGTGCAAATATTTCATCATTACCGATATCTGTATACAAAGCAGATTGGCACACCCAGCAATGGGTAATAAGCCGTGATGATATATTTATTTATTTATTTACTAGTCCAAGTTATGTACGTCTTGTGCTGCCCTCTGTGTGTTAGACCGCGAATTTATCAATCCACCAAACTCAAATCAGCTGTCATACAATCACTAGAGGGAAATATTTAAAATGCCCTCAGTCAATCTGGCTCTAATGCATTGTTTAACCAATATTTCAAACAGTAAAATTGAAAATGACATTTCCATTTAATATATCGCCGAACGAATTATTTATTTATGGATTAATTTAATTATAAACTTCAATTCTAGATGACAATGTTAATATCCTTTTATTAAAGTAATGACACTTACCAAATTATATTTTCCATTTCCATTTGGCTTTACATTTTATGAACTAATCGATAGCATTTCATCCAACTATTTAAAATAGTTCTCGGTAACTCCCGGCAGGAGTGTTAGCGTCCCCTACTATTCTGTAATTAAAGAAAGCTCTGCAAGGCACAGTGTGTCGCCACTCCCCTCTCTACGACTCCCTGCAACCCTAAGCACCCCAAAGCCAAACTGGGTGCTCACTTTAAGAATTATCATCTAAACGTACCTCATATTTTAATATTATTGATACTAAATCATCGTATTTGCACAATTTAAAATAGGGAAGTAGGAAAATAGTAAATATTTATAAGCAAACAAATTGAAACATTTTAAATAACGGAATTTATAAATAATATATTTGTGAATGGAACTGTTCACAAAATGTTTATAAAACTTTATTAATTTGGCGAGGATAATTTACAAATGGAATCATAAAAATGTATCACATTTTTAAATAGTTAATTGTGATTAAAAATAGTTTATACTAATTAAAAGTTTACTATGAAAAAAACTATACATACGACCCAGGCTCATAGTAGTTCAACAAATAAATAATAAAACCGTAAAATAATTAACACTCATTGGCTGAGTAAATAATAAAACCTACGCAAATGGTGAAAAATTGCAATATATTTCTTTCAACTAGTAACTGAAAACTGTTACAGAATGAGAACATTTCTGCCATACTGTTACGGAATAATATTCCGTAATAGGCAGTCACAGACCACTAGTTTTTCAATTCATCCATTTAAAATACATGGGCAATCGCAATTGTTTACAAAATCAAGCCGGCCTTTCTCTTGGCGCTTTGTTTCTTTGATTATATGCCTTGTTTTACGCGTTTTGAAGCTTTTACATGGTAAGTTAAATAAAAATTATTGCTTTTATAACATACCTATAATATTTTATAATTTTTTGCAAAAATGTCAATTGATGAGCAAAATATATTTTTTTAAATAGTGTTAGAGAAAGTACCTATAGTCTAAAACTCGTATGGAACAGTATTTTCGCCACTCACCCGACCGTATACCTCGCCCACGTTCTGGTACACAAATTTTTCGCTCGCGTGGAAATTATCTATTCCATACTAGTTAGAGAATATACTATTAAACTGACAAAAACCAATATGTTATTATTTATTTTAATTGTTAAAAATTTGGTGGTGAGCTTTTGATGAATAAGCACGTTTTAGGGTCCCTAGAATACGATTTTACTAATTTTACGATGATGTGTGTGTGTGTGTGTGTGTGTGTGTGTGTGTGGGTGTGGGTGTGTGTGTGTGTGTGTGTGTGTATTTAACAAAATTTTCGTCTACGATAACTTCCATACCACAATTCTAAAAATTATAATTCTTTCGTATTTCTCTTCGTTACATCCATGTGAAGAGCTGATTAGATTTTGGATAGAATTGGACAACCGGAAATACCGTCATTTGAAGATTTTAACAGTTTTTCTTGAAAAAACTATGTTAAATATCATTTTTTCACATTTAATGTTATTATAAATATTAAAGAATATTTTATTCTCTATACGATTTGACTGCATTTTATAATTAATATTAAATGGATATAGAGTTAAAAAAATATAAAGAAATTAAATTTCATAAAGTAACCATATAGCTATGGAAACAGCTACTATATTAAGAAAATTTTGATTGAAAGATGTCAGTGTCAAGTGAAATTGACATAGTGTGTTTGTCTTATAATTTTACTGGAAATATATAGGATCTTTTGCTATAAATTTTCTGTATGGAATTTGCATAAAATACATGCAACTGCCGGAAGGTAAAGTACAAGAAATATAATCTTTAGCAAGGAACTTTCTGTATGAAATTTGTACAAAATACATAGAACTGGCGAAGGTAATGTGTTGGCCACATCAGATTTTTTTGAAAATGTAAACCGGCCGAACTATTATGAGCTTGGTGTCGTAGAAGTGGGTTATTATTCCGATGAGCAGGTTTATTTCAAAACTTTTTAAATGAAAGTTTATACAATATTTTTCATAGTAACAAAAAATAATATTTTTTTCGTAAATAATTAAAGAAAGATTGGCGCCAGCATGGCCAATTCCACTGAATTGCGCTACGCTTATTATGGCCGTTCCAAATTGTTGTTTTCCCATATAAAATTTTGTCGGAGTTTTTTACAGATTTGGTATGTACAAGTATAGTAGTGATATTTAGTTATTTTTATTTTAATTAAGATGATAGTGTCAGTGTCCCTGATACTCCTTGGTCTTTGTCAATGAAGTTTAGATGTGCAAAATGTATTGTCAGTTTATTAAAAGTAAATACAACACTTCAAAATTTAAATATTAAAATCAATATTTATTTGTAACAGATAATTTTTCAAAATGGTACAATGTTACGCCATGCGTGGCGCCACTTGACGTTCTCTGCCGGTAATTTTTGTGATAGTTGAGACGACCATAATAAGCGTAGCGCAATTCATGAAGTTGGCCATAGGTGCCAGAAACAGTCATGGAAAAAACCGCACTCCTGTAACGTCAAATTACATACCGCACGTCACTAATAGCTAATAAGAAAACAGTTTGTCCGTCACTTATGTTATTTATATATTGTATAAATAACAGTAGGCGATAGTTTGTCACTTGTTAATCTATATAAACTTTTCCAAATTATTACACAAATTTCAATAATTATTTGTAAAATTTCTAATGGATATTTTCAAATTTGAGGCTATTATGTAGTACCTATTTAGAAGGCATATAAAATTTCTGTAACAGCCCTTTTGAATGCAAATATTTGAGCTGTTAGCATCCGTTCGTCTTTACGTGAATTTGTGTCTCCGTGCGTCATGAGTGGGTGCTCCGGTGGTCAGCAGCCGACTGCGGTGGGTGCGGCGAGGCAGCGCGTGCGTCGCTAGCGCCTCCCTCTGCCTGCGCATCGGCGTCGCGACGCCTAGCGCCGACGGCCGCCGCTCAGTCGCAACGTGGGCCTCTTGCACCGTACACTGGCCACACTTGCTCCCTCTGCGATTACGATTACGATATACGATAGTTGTTGTTGTTAGCTGTTGTTCAAGTTGTTGTTATAAATAGTTATTGATAGATGTGGATAGTGAAGTGTAGTTTAGTTTGTTAAGATGTCGGAGCTTTTTGCGCAAAGGTAAATAAATTTTTGAACTACTTTTAAATTAAGTTTGTTTCTATTTGTTTGTACTACAATGCATCTTAATTTGATTGTAGTTGTTCAACTAAACTTTGTATCAAGTTTAACAAGTATTTGTAGGTATTTAATTTTACAAAAATAATTGCTGTATAATTTTATTAAAAGTTTATAAATTTCTTTAAAATATTTTTATAACTTTTCCACAAACAAATATCTAATATAACTCATGCTTTACTAATTATTTTTTATAAACAAATTTTAATTTTGTGTTGGTATACGCGCCTTGAGTTGTACAGATATCTCGTTATTAGATTATTGCCGAAATCTGCAAATAGAAGCAGATTGACACCCTCAGATAATTGGTAATACGACGTGGTGGTGGTGATATATTCATACATTATTTGGAATAGAAAGACATAAAAAATCTATGAAGTACACTACGAGTACCTTCAAGTCCACACTATTATTAGTTATAAAAATATTACTTCACTTTATTTTAGTGTATTTACGACTTCCACTGTATTAAATTAGTGTAAAATTATATTTTCCCTACTTATAAAAATTTAACACGAGCGTAATTTTTACTGTATAAAGTGGTTTTTCCCTTTTGGTAAGAAAGTAGCATTAATTAGAAAGCAGGCTGATATAATGTCCTCAAATCACAAAAAATACTATCCAGGTTTTTTTTTTGAATAAAAATTCGCTATAAACTATAAAACCCCTATTAAACAATGCAAAATAACCACAATTTATTAAATATGTACTAGAGTATCTGAATAAACATAGCCTATAAATATTTAAGCCAATATATGATTAATACCATAAAAATAAATTAATAAATTTAAAAAATGAATTGTTTATTAATTGATAATTTTGGAATGTAAGGCTAATATAATTGATTGAAACTATACGTATTTCCATAACAATGTTCTCATTATCAGTACGCGCGTAACCGTTAAAAGGGTAAACAGAAATTATTATTATTCATTATTTCAACCGTGTTAGAGGACCTAACAGCCTTTTTACTTAAATAATAGTTTACATGTTTGGACCTCGAGCATGGTTGACACATTGAATAACCCTAATTTCTCTTTACCTCTTAATACGATTTCGCGTAAATTTACTACTGAAGATTTTAATTTTAAAACTATAGGTAATTTTTAATTGTTCTAAATTGTTCTAAATTGTTTATTAATTATTAAATGTTTGATTAATTTATAATGTTCAAATGTGGTGTAAATTAGGTGTAAACAATTAGTCGGTATCTCAGCAATACAGCAATTATTCTTACAAAACCGACGTTTCGGTGTACACTTATATCTTCTTCAGAGTCTACATACAAACATTCAAAAACTATAAGCACATATTTATATCAATACCGTGAATGAGTATTTTCACACTTAATAAGTAATATCCTACAGATTCTTAAACGTAAAATCATGTACACAACACTTTTTGAAACATCGTAAAAAAAATTCACTAAAAGTACATAGACATCTGTACGCTTTCAATATTGTCAGCAGAAGAGTAACATTAAATTCAATAAAATTGAAAATATCGTGGTTGATGAACAACTGATTAATGGTAACTAACGAACAATTAACTATAGCATTGTTTTTCTCTCAATTGTTTATGAATTATTTTCCCGAGCAATATTACAAAAAGCAATTATAAAAAAAATAATTGTGCGCATCTTTTAATTGCAATTTTTTTCTCGATAACAATCCATAAACGATTGGTAGAGAAAAACAATGCTACTCAGCTGCTCGCTAATTACCCTTAGGCCTGGTATTTTCACCTCTGGTATCTGTTAACTTAACTGTGAATTAAAACAAAAAAATTAATATCGATATTATATCATACGTTGTAAAAATTACTTATGTGTTGCGACATTTTTCGTTTTAACTCTCATTTAAATTAATAAATAGGCAATCTAACAAGAGATATTAACGGTCAATAAATTAGATGTAGGTAAACAGTCAAACAACATTTACTCTTACAACACTGACGTTTCGGTGCACGCTTGCACCGTCCTTTGGATCTATAATTACATATTCAAAAAATAAAATGGAGTTTATATACCTAGAAGAAGGTGAGAGATTTCGAGTAATTGTTAACACCTAATCTATACCACAGTCGAGATTTTTCCTACATTACCAAATAAAACCAAAAAAAACTCTAGGTTTTTGCGAGGTATGTTAGAAAGAGGTAGGATTTATCTGTTTAGGAGTGTAGGTCTAATCTAGGCTGTATACCGTTAGTAAGTAAAGTTAAGCCTTGGCAGAGCGTTTCTTTTTAAAGTTGAAACTAAACATCCCCTGGCAAAGTCTGAATCTGTGCACACTCGAGTGCCTCGCCTTCCTTCGCCTCTGAGTTGCAAACTCAACCCGGGGCTGTGCTGTACACCCGCAACTTTAAACATCCTAATCCACCCGGATTTGCCATTCGGAAAGAAAAGTGATAATGTCTTAATCAACCCCTACTGCGCCATCCCTTATCGCTAGCAGACATCCCCCCCATTCCGTTAATATGGGAATTAGGTCCTAGTCGTAATCCTCGTCTCTGTGTCGAGCGCAGATCGTTCACCCGAACCGGCTTCCCATGTCCGCCGCATCTAAAGAAGCGGAAGCTAGAAGGCGAACCAGCACCTAAAATGTTCAGTGAATCCAAAGAGGAAGAATCCATCGCTAAACGAAGAAAAAAATCCGCTGGCAGCGACGCTGAAGAAACAAATAAGCTAGTATTACCACAGAAGAAACGAGTTGTTCCCATTCCCAGAGCTGCTAGTCCAGCAAAGAAAAAAACCGCTGATGAACCTGTAGACGATGAAACTCTTATTCGGGAAACTGAAGCCGCTTTAAAGAGTCTCTCCGGTAGTTGGCCAGGTCCTAGAGGCTCTGCTTATCCTAGAGGTATCGCTGAACACGAAGAAACACCAACATTCGAAAATCTTTTCGAAGAAAAAAAAGCAAACGCTAAACAATCTCCTTCACACCCTGGTGGAGATTGTTCCCTAAAAGATGTTATAACATTACGCGATCCACATGCAGAAGAAAAACCTACAACTAAATCTCCACAAAATAAAAAAATGAATGAAATAGAAAATTTGTTAAAAATAGAAAATGAATGTGTTACTATGCAAGGTGGAATTAAACGTCCACCTAAAGATAAATCTATTAAAATGGAAGGTTCAGCTACGCAATATGATCCTCCAGATTTTAACGAACTAGTTGATGATTCCTCCAACGAATTGGAAATAGACATGTCTGATCCTTGCCCCGAAAAAGAAGGAGAAGACAAGAAAGATGATAAAAGATATACAGATACCCCATACGTTCAAAACACTTACACCTCTCAACCATTTTCCTCCGCGTCTTCTGCCTTTCGTCCTCCTGAAACCAAATCCATAGCTCCCTTAGGCCCCGGTCCTTTTCCTGCCGAAGCCACGTTTGTGAAAAAGGATACCGCGACGCCGGAGAGAGTCGACGCCAAGCCAGCGACGGTGTCAGTGGCGTCGCCTGATGCTAAACAGTATACGATCCTGCAGCCAGCAGCCGGCAGCAGAGCAGCGTCAGCCCTGCAGGATATAGCGAGCCGGGAAGGTGTTCAAGTCGTTCCTGCTGTACCAGCAGGAGGACCACAAGCTGCTCCTGCGGCAAGCAGTCAACCAGAGGCTAGTCCGCAGCAGTATGAGAGGCCTACTGGAACGCTGTCGCCGACTAGTATGAGCAGAGGTGAGATATATTTTAATATTATTTTTTATGTTATTGAGGTCCGCTCCTACCATCTCTAGTTAAAGGGACAGTTAGCGTTAACCAACGGTTATGTTGCAAAATTGTTCTTACCACCTTTGGTTAGAGCTTATTGGAAGCTAAAACTTTTGTTCGCGTCGCTTCTAACCTTCAGTTTAATTAAGTAATGGTTAATAAACAGTCATTTTAACTAGAGGTGGTAGGATCGGCCCTGAATACTAGATGGCGCTCAATTTGTTGCTCCCTAATTATTTGAGAAAAATAAGTAGAATACCAAATTCTTCCTGTTAATCAATAAACAAAATTGCAGATCTTTTGGCAAAAACAACCTTGGTCCATTTTTTAAAAATAAAATTGAGATAACAATGAAAAAAATTTCTAGCTTCCTTAATTTGATAAATTTCTGTAACTTAATTTAACTCATGGTCATGTTTAAATATTAGAAAATTATCTACTGGATATTGAGAAATAGAAAAATAAACATTGATGGGCAATTACGTAATAATTAGACATTGTTATAGGACGTTTTTGTAAAACGCTCAAACTTTCAAAATTAGGTAATAACAACAAAAATATTTTTTTCTATTTTGGTGCTTTAATGTGTACTTTATGAAACCCATTTGGGTGTCATAAAGTACTTCATTATGACATCCAAATGAGTTTCATAAAGTACACATTAAAGAACCGAAATAGAAATTCCTGAACATGAAATAATGTATTTTTTAAAAAAAAATTATCAAAATAGAAAAAATACTATAAAATACACGTTTCATAAGACATTTCAGCGCACTTGTCCTCTTAGAAAACTCGCGGCAAGCCGCTCGTTTCTAAGAAAGACGCGTGCGCTAAAATCATGTCTTATGAAACTTGTATCTTAATGTACTATTTGCGAGAAACAATTTTACCAAATTGTTTGGCAGCCTTGAAAGTGCATGTCCTTGTATGTAACTCATAAGTCATATTTACAATATTTGCACTATGTTTTTGCCAAAAACTACTGAAATTAGAAAATAAAATTTCGAAAATTACAATTTAATTGTGCTAATGAAAATACCTATGTAACGGATTTTGAGCACCACTTAGTATGTGATGAAGTAACCGAAACCTGTGACTAGAAGCAGATTGGCACACCCAGAAATGGGTAATAAGCCGTGATGATATTTATTTTATTATATAATTAAATTTTATGCAGCTATAAAATGATAAAGTTTACTACAACTCATTATATTTTATTTACTATGTGAGCAGTTTGAAAGTCGCTATAAACTATAATAATAAATTGCAGTATACTACTTGTTTATAATTATATTTTTCACTACCGAAAGTAGAAATCGGTATCTATGATATCAAAATCATGACATAAGTAAAACATTATATACCGCTAGGGAAAAAATATGTCAAAATAAACTCTAGGCTCTAGGGAGTTTATAATAGATAGTTCAGTGTTCAGTTGTCTAATATAGGTTTTTAGGCTGCATCGTACAACTTTCTAGATTTTGTTGGTAACAAGTTTAAGCTCTTCACAGTAAAACTCAAATTTCTCAAAATGAAATTTGAGAAATATCAACTTTATTTAAAACGAAAATTCAAGACGACAGTGGAATTTGTCACAAGCTTTTAATTCTTAAGTCCGTTTCATAGGGTTATAATTTGTTAAAACATGTATTAACAAAATTTTGTGATCGTGTCAAACTGATATCATAAATTATAATGAAAATAACATTTGGATTTTTGTGATGTTTCTACTTCCAGTGGTCAAAAAATTATTATACACAGGAGAGAATACTATTTTTGCATTTCTGTTCCTTGATAGACAAGCCCAAGCTAATAAAGCCAGGTCACATTTTCAATTAATTTAAAATATAGATTTTATACTTATACAGGTTGTTAACGAATACGGTGTACAAATTTATAGGGCATATAGTACTAGTACTGACCAAAATGACTGAAAATGAGTAAAAAAGCTTAATCAACATGTGCCCGATCTTCAACTGTTTCCGAGAAAGAGGCCATTTTGTATTAGAATCGAAGAAAAACTGACAAAGATAATGATCGAACAAAATTTTGTCTATGCCACGAAATAGACTATAAAACAAAACAATAAAATTTTATCTGAAACATTTTTTTTTTCAATTTCTAATAGTTACGAAGTTATTTGAAAATGAAATATTGGCCAAGGTCGCCACAACATTTGTCGTAGTACAATTATTTGATTTAAAAAAAGCACATCTAAGATGACCTATCAAAGGTAAACAAAAAGTCTCATTTAACCGAAGTCGTAACCGTTAGGCTTGATTTACATTAGCGGTACAATGACGGTACAATAACGGTACGATACTTCTTGGTCCAATATATTTTAATGGACCCATTTACATCTACGTTCTCAGCACGATGACGGTACGATGGCGGCCAAGTGATATTTACTGATTTACATTAGCGATACGACCAGGGTACAGTATAGTTTTGTTTCTATTGAAAAAATATTGTATATCATAGTAACAGCGCAGTATTTCCATGCAAGGGGGAGTGGAAGGGTGCGTTTGAAGAGTCCGTGCACTTCAAGTTGACGTTCATGCCTAAATCAGCCGAGTGAAAGTTAACATATGCTAGACGGTGATTGACATTTGACATGTTTTTGACTTTTTCATATTTGTCTTTTAGTTAAACCAAAATGTAGTCAAAATGAGCTAGAAATGATTATACAAAAACGTAAAATATACACTACAGATTATTACAAAAAGTACATAAAAAATAGTATCGTTTTGTAATATTTTCTGGATTTTCTTCATTTTCTTCTTCTTCTTTGACAAGAGTAAGGACAGTTATAGCCAAGTCGGTATTTGAGAAATTTTTTAACATTGCACGACGTTTTCTACTTTTGATAGAATCATGACATGCACCACAAACTGTCATAATACGTAAAAGACAAAATTATATTGTTATGGTATTTTATTATGTTCGTACCGTCACTGTACCGTCATTGTACCGCTAATGTAAATCAAACCTTATAATTTTCGAGATAGCAGATAGCCGTCATTTTTCACTGCCTTATATCTCGCAAACAGTTGAAGATCAGACCTAGATTGATTAAGCTTTTTTTACTCATTTTAATCATATATAATATCATAAGTGGTAAATTTTTGCCGGAAAAATTTTCAGATTGTTACGAGAGCCGGTTGCCTAGCAATTTATTGAGTGGCATTGACAAAAAAATTACGAGTTGTCAAACGAGTGATTTTTGATCAATGTCACGAGATAAATTGACAACGGGCTCGAGTAAAGCAATAGGAAATTTTTTCCAGGATGAAATTTAACCACGAATGGTATTCGGGTGACTATTTCCAAAATAAAAATCAGGTAATCATTTATATCATTTTTTTCTTGACAAAATGTTTGTAAGATTTATTGTGTTTAGTGGTATTAAGTTTCAGTTTGCTTTTTCAACGTTTTAAATAGATTCCTGTTCGTATCGACTCGTTTTTAATAAAAACTGATAACACTGAAAGTATACAGACTTTGACAGATATGTAAACAATATGTTTCTAAAACGTCAAAAAATTTTCGCTTATCAAAACTCACTTGTAAAAATACGATATCTTATTGGCTTAAAGGGTGCGATAAAAATTTTGTGACGGTGTTTTGACGAAATGAAACTTGGTAACTAGATAGAATCCTGAATTTGGATTGGTTTCTATATTTATGAGTGAAATAGTCAGTACTAAACGCTCTATAAATTTGTACACCGTGTTCATTAACATCCTGTATGTTATTCAAGTATTCCGCCATTTAATATTGATTTACATCGCATTTATTAGTAATAACAGCTTTAATTTTATTAAGACTTGTATCCACTCGCCCTGAACATTCTTCTGTTAGAATATTGTCCCATATGTCTTGCATGGTACCTAGGTTTTACTGTACACAAGTTGTATTTTATTAAGTATAACAAAAGTAAAGGTTCTCGGTAGAAAAGTAAATCTGGACTAGAAGATGCGAAGATGGCCCTTTAAATGCTAGTTGAACTATTATCACCCGTCATTTCTTTCTTATTGGAACCAGCATCTAAAAAATGACGTATGGAGGTTGATTCAAATGCTGAAATCTTGTGAGTGAATTGGGCGAGTGTTTTTCTAATTCTTTATTAGACACTGTTTCATCAAGAGTTCGTTATTTGTACTTTGTTATAACTAACTTTGTTTCAAATTAAAAATGAAATTCAGTCCAATTATTCTCTTTTATTAAAGATGGTTTAAAACATATTATAAACTGCATTTATCTCAGAAAGGGTGATTTTAATAAACAGGTTTCCATATAATAATTATGAGACATAATTAATGCATGTTCCAGTTATTAGTTCAGAAAACTAGTTCAAAATTATATTTCATAGAAAATATGTAACACAATATAACAAATAGTTTGTGAAACTTGAAATTGTATTTGGAAAAATTGTGGGTGGAAAATTAAAAGTGTTTGGAATTTATTATTAAAAATATGAAAAGGGTTTGAATTAGTTATGAGCGTATCGTAAGGTAGGAGTCCTCTCGTCGTTTCTCGTTCGTTGGCCGCCCGCTCACCTACATTTTTATTTTTGGTTGGCGGCGCTGGCGCTGGCGTTCCGTTCCCGCGGCGTCGCGACGCGATATCTTTATGGCCCGAACTCCGCCCACGTGGCCCGATTAGCCTATCGCGCGCCTGCTCGCCACACGGGTGGAGACTTGCAAGAAAAATCCTTTTTCAAAAAAAGAAACCGCAGATGTGAGTGGTGTCCGCACTGAGCACGCGCGGCCCGATGGGTGGCCACCCGCTGGGAAGCTTTTTTCCTACGTGGATTATTTAAGCAGCGACGGCGACTGCAACGCCAGCGTGGTGCTTATTTAGGACAGGCCTGAATAATTTCCTAGCCTGGCCACCGGAGGCCCGCTGTGATTTCAGGAGTCTGCATATTACATGGGCACCTGACGGTGCCTACTCTCCTAACGTTGCATTTCAATGGAATTAACTATTGAATAGCTATGGACACCCTGTCCACTGTACCACAGGGATTGCGTTTGTCTCCACCGAGCATATACTCAAAATTATTAAACATAATGCATTTTAACACAAGAATTTACTAAGGTAAAAGCGTAAAATTAAAATTTTAAACGCATCGGTCCAAGGATATTTTACCCAAACCCTTACAAATTTTTCAGTAAATAATTTGTGACTAGTATCCTTTTGTTGTCTTAAATTTATCTAGGTTTTCTAGGGCTTGTACGAGAGGGTATTGAGAAGTTTTTAGCCTAACATAGAAACAAGTATTTTTTCGGTCAAATTCAGTTTTACTTTTGATCATAAACTCCTTTTCAGTCAATACTCATTTTCTATCGATACTCCATCTTTAACCCAACCAAAAAGTAGTTGGTGTCATGCTATGCAAAATAAATTTCTTCGAAGCAGGTTTTGATTGTTCCTTCGTCCCAAAAGTATAGTGGTAAATCCAAGAATCATCAAAAGTTAAAAATCGATGCAAAAAATTCACCTTGTTTCACTTCATTCGCTCCAACAGGGCTTTGGAAATGTCCATTGCACAGAATTTTTTAGTCCAAAGTGAGCAGCCGTAGCATGTAACGCCCAATCACCTTTCTCAGTAATTCTTCGCGTTCTTTTGACAGCCTCTGCTACATAAATTTTAATTTTGATTCGACAGTCATCCAGTATAATTTGATGAACTTTTTCCATGCTGTCGGTGATGGTCGCAGTTACTGGGCAGCCTAAACGCTCATTATTGACCAAGCTTGTACGACCACGATTATATTCAGCTGCCCATCTTTTCACGGTGGCAAATAATAAAGCAGAGTCCCCGTAAACAGCGTCCAACATGACTTTAATTCCCGCGGTTGTTTTGGTTTTTAAATGCAAGAATTTAACCACGACATTATTTCAGACTTTTTCCATTTTTATACAAATACTAAATTCAACTGACACAAATGACTGTCAAACAATAACTAAGCCTGCAAAATGGCTGAAATTTTCAGAGGTTTATTTCAAAGCGTAAGTAGGTAGTTATAGTACCAGAATAATTTGGATAATTAACGACATCTACATTTATATGTTGAGGCTAAAAACTTATCAATACTGGTATATTATTTTTATCTCTCTAATGGAGTCATGCCACATTTACCAATTTTTTTTCTAAAAGTGCACTCAAAACTACTTACATAAATATATATTTCGTGGCACATAAGTTTCTAATTAATTTTGCGACCTTGTGTAATCTCAAAATTATGACGTCAGAACATCAGACTCAAACTGTTTATATATGTACAATATTAGGTAAATTTTCCATTTGTGAAAAAAAAAATCTATATATATATATATATATATATATATTTGTATGACCCCCATTACATGGATTGAAAAAATGGTTACATACTCCTTTGAATATGTAGACATTTTCTGCTCTTAAAAGAAAATATACACGGTGTTACACAGCAACATGGCCGTACCGAGTCTATTTGACAAATAAGCACGGCCGCACCGTATTAGTTTAAAAATAAGGCTTTATCCTATAGAAAGGCGTATATTTTGTTTTATATTTAGAAGTTTTGAACCTTTGCGTACTTTCTATTTATATACCAAGAGTTGAAAGTAGATTTGTTTTAGGGTCCTTTTTTATTTTTGAGTTATGTCCAATATTCTTTAGCATGTTATGTGTTATGTTGCAGAAGGTTCCAAGTGTCCAACCCCCGGCTGTACCGGCCAAGGTCACGTAACAGGCTTGTACTCGCATCACCGATCGCTATCTGGCTGCCCGCGCAAGGACAAAGTGACTCCAGAGAGTAAGTACAATCCTCCATGCTGTATGCGTATCCCTGCTGGTTAGTCTGCTTTGGTTTTGCACTTATAATTTCTGTTGTGCTTGATTTTGCGGGGTAGAGAGCTAAGATTATGATTCTGGTTTTTGTTGTCGTATAATAAATAGCACGTAGATGCCGCCTTTACCCCCTGCCCCGCTCATCTGAATCTGTCCAGAATCAGACCGTGCAGAATTGAGTATATATATATCAGTCACACACACTGGACGATTGGGAATAATTGTTAGTTTTGGGTTATGTTTGTTTCACTCTCTACCCGCTCGTTTGATTGAACTTGGTGTGGTGTGCCGTGACATTTTTTTATACTCAACCACGGGCGCCGACTTTTCAAAATTTCCTTGGGGGCACAAGTTTTTAATAATGACCAAAATCAAAACATAAAATTTGTCATTAATTAACAACAAAAAAGGGACGAAGGGAAACTAAAAACCTAATTTTCAATGAAAATTATTTTAAATTAATTTTATTATCTTTAATGTACATGCTGTCTCATTTTTGTTGCGATTTAAGGTATCTCGGGTAATATTAAAGACAGAGCAGTCAAGTTTTTTGCTAATTTCGAAAATATTTCATCTTATTTACTATAATGGAGAAAAAAATTACAAATTTTGAACCGTTTTTTGGTAGAATAATATACTTCTCGAGATATAACACAAACTTACTATTTTTTTGAATGGGAGCCTATGTTGAAAAATACTCTCATTTTTTGTTATTTTATAAGCTTCTCAATGGTATATCTACATTCTTTTGTTTTTAACATCAATTAAAGATGAATTTTTAATTTAATTAATATTAGATAAGTTCCTATTTAAAAACCATAAGTTTGTGTTATATCTCAAGAATTATTAAGTTTTCAAAAAATCAAATTCTAGCAGAAAAACGGTACAAAATTACCCTAGTAATTCAGAAAACTAAATTGATGTTGTATATATCTTATAAAAATAAGAAACAAGAAGTATATTTAAGAAAAATATATAAATCACATATTTTCCGTCTTTCGAAGACAATAACTATAAAAGTTGCTGGTGACTGGTCCTTTTTTACACTCATGTATAAAGTGTCACTAGAACTATCGTTCGGTATTTTTTGTATAAATCTATCGTTTATTATGTGAGTTACTACAAAATAACCTTCCTTTTGAGACACTATTCCTATGTTGCCAATGTATTTTCGATCTATTTTGGTTTCAAATATCTCACCTGAAGGCTGGTTAACCTTTGTAAAAATTTCCATACATGTGTAAAAACTCATAAAAATTACATAGGTACTTAAATTTCATGAGAAACAGTCGTAAATGCTTATAATGATAGAACCACATTAATATTACCCGAGATACCAAAAATACATCGAAAATGAGACACCTGTACATACTTAATTAATATTACATTAAATTATATATTATTTACTTTACTCGTACGTAAACGTTTCAATAATTTAAAAAATGGCTGCGCGAAAGGAAAAGTCTCCTTGGGGACATGAGTCCCAATGCCCCCGTGTAGTCGGCGCCCATGTACTCAACATCAGCAATTCGACTCATATTCTGAATGGTTTGATTCTGTTGGCGCGCAGTCCTGGCGATGCATGAAACTATCTTGAAATGCCCGACCCCCGGTTGCAATGGTCGGGGCCACGTAAGCTCCAATCGCAATACGCACCGCAGTCTGTCTGGTTGCCCGATAGCCGCGGCCAACAAGCAGGCGGCCCGGGAACATCGCTACCATAATCAGCCCATTTCGTCATCCGCCTCCACTCATGGTCATGGTCCTCATCCCCCCCGTACCCCTCTCAAGTCCCCCTCTCTGTCCCACTCCTCCTCATCCTCTTCCGCCTCCACGTCCCCGGCCGCCGCCATCAACCCCGCCGCCAACAACGCTCCAGGCAACAGCCCCAAACATTCATACGGTAAGAAATGCAACATACAACCCAGTAGGATAAAATAACTTTCGTTGTATCAGAGATGTTCTCTTAATTTTGGGCCTAACTAGTAGGCCGTGCTTGTTTAATATATCGTCGACATACGAGTAGTTATTTGAAAAAGATTGCGATTATACGCGGCGTGATAGAAGAAGACCGTCAAGTTAAGCCGGATCCACTTTGAAACGAACATTGTTCGCTAACATTATTGTTCAGTAACATAGCTCGTGATCAAATGTTGGTAAGATTGTTAAGCCGGGTCCACATTGAAACGAACATTGTTATCTATCATTTTTTGCTAGCGAACAAATGTTCATCAACATAGTTTGTGAACAATTGTTGGTAAGACTGTTAGTTAACATATGATGTCCGCACTACAATAAGAAAAAACGGTCACCACAGTTTTAAGATTAGCAAATCGAAGACGGCAGAGACTTTAAAGGTTTTAAGAGAATGCCACCATCAAATTTTGCAATACTTAATAAATTTAATTGGATCCAAACTTCCTCGCCAGGACACTAATTTCCAGAAAAAGCATATCTGTAATTGTAATGCAAAATATGTGTACATTTCTGCTTACAAGACTTACATCCACAAGTTTGAATATCGTAATAACATTTGTGTCTTAGAAGTTTAACGGCTATTAATGGAACATCAATTTTTGTTGGCGAACATTGTTATTAGGTCACAAAATATTAGTACGAACATTCTAACAATTGTTAGCGAACATGTTAGCTAACAATGCTCGTTTGAATGTGGACCTGGCCTTAATGTTCATTGGATGCACAATCATTTTATAGTACGGAAGTATGTCTCGTTGGATTCCCCATAATTTAACACCAACTCGAAAGGCATATTGTTTCTTACGCTTTGCTCGCGGATCCTCTCACCTGGTGTATAATGTTGTGCCAGTCAACGAAAGTTGAATCTATTCATATGATCCCAAAATTATCAGCAGTCTGCTGTTTGGCTCTTCCAAAATGAGTCTATTCCCACATAAGTTGTTCGTGAAAAAACCTTAACAAGAAAGTGGTTGTTATTTTTTTATAGTACTGGGATTATTATAGCACTGTCATTTCTAAATGGTATATTAGGGTTTACTTTCCTACAGTTCCTCAAAAGATCCGTCAATCGACCAAGAAAAAGAGTCATATAGTTCATTTTTCTTTTCGTAGAACGGACTTCATCACTGAATATTCGCATGAATTATGAAACTAACCATTAGTAGTGGAAGAAATTTTTGACTTCATAGATAGATCTAGAATCTGACTGGTAGTGATTTAGAAACATCTGCTTCTATTCGCCATATTGATAACGTGAAATTTCTCTATCTTTTTTTACAAGTTTAGTTAGAATTAGATGCATTGATTAGATAATCACGTGCGTTCTACTAGAAGAAAAATGAACTGTACTACATTATGAAATATTGAATATCCATCATATAGTCGCAACTTGACACCCAACGACATATTCTTATTTCCGTAGGTCGAATATAAATTGCGAGAATGGTTTTTTTTTCAACCAATGATGCTGTCGTTTTGAAAATTAGTTCCTTCGAATTCAAAAATTTATTGATTGTAATTTACAGAATGAAATAGTGTGGGTACTATATTAGGTTCGAAATTAAGAGAACATCCTTTGTAAAAGCAAACCTTTTATTTACATTTTTGTATTTTTAAAATAAAATACCAGGTCTCATCAAAAAAGTACTTATACATAATTTGATGAGATCTAGTGTATCTTCCACCATACTTATTATAATATTTTTCCTAGTTGGAAGTGGAGGATGCCACCAAGAATTCCTAGGTGGTACCAACTACGACAATAAGCAACAAGACGTTAAACCTCCAGCTGGTTACCTCATTGGTTACGGCTCCCAACCAGAACATCAACCAGAAGACCCTTATTATCCCAACAAGCTAAACACCAAACAAGATTCTCCAGGCATGAAAGTTCCAAAAACAGAAATAAACACCACCAGTTGTTGCGCGAGACCAGATCTCCTCGTTCCCAAATCAGAAACTGCGTCATCGTGTCGAACTACATCACCATCAGCAGGCATGCGACCTGCTTATGACCCGTATTTAAACCAGGATTCTAATTCATCCAGTATGTCAAGTATGGAAACCCTTGGCGGCAGAAGTCTAGCAGCTCATCATGGTCTACACCCTCAACATCATCAACAACCGTACTATCCTCAACCTCCTCAACAGCCTCAACCACCTGGGGGAGCTGAGCAAGAACTATACCATAGACAATACGCGGAACTTTCCGAACCAGCCCCACAAGGACAAGGTATAGCCCGCCCGGTAGTGACCTATAGCTCGGGAGGTGGCTATGACTCAGCTGGCCATCGACCGTACGACCCGGGCACCGCGACAGCTTTTGAAAGGTATGACCCGAGTTCTGCGCAAGCTTGCGTAATGCCTCCCCAGCGAGCACCAGGTCCCCAACAATTGTATGCAGTTTACGATGAACATCAGGAGCAGCGTTATCAGCAGGAAGCCATCCAACAGCAGCACCATATGGCGGTGGCCAGTGCAGCCGCGGCAGCAGGAATGATGAAGCAGGAACATGGACCAGAGCAGGATAGCGCGGGACCACTCTACCCTAGGTGAGAATGACAATACATTCGAAATACTGTATTTTGTCAAACTTTGAAAGATGTCGTAACATCAGTAAATTTGAAGATTCTTATTTGATTTTTTATTGTTGCTAAAAAAAAGTGTTAAAGCCAATTTTTTTATTTTTCCAACTAATTAAGTAATAATACTCGGGGAAAAATAAGAAATAAGTACAACCAGTGTTAGTATCAAATAATAGAATAAGGCTTGCTGTAACATCTTTTTTATTCTGAAATTCGAAGTATCTTCTAGTTTCTATAGTATTAGCAAATATGATTTATTTATGTTCAAATTTCTGTATGTACTTAACACAGTAGCAATTTAAAAGTATTCTACGTTTGAATTGGCGCCATATTACACTGCATGTGACGTCCAAGAAATACTAGCCAATGACAGAACTGGAAAGATAAAAATTAAAAACTGTTTAATATTTCTTATTTATAAAAATAATGATACTTACAGCAAAATGATCTTCACAGAATGAAACTTTGATTTTGTAAATTAAATACATAGTTTTATGTTTATTTAAGACAACCATTTCATTCTTCTTTTTTCGTTTTGAGGCACTACTAAAACTATTTACAATTACTACTTCTATTTTGACACACTAACAAAAAACTCTTTTCTATAACCTATAATCATGTTCGAGTCTTTACAAAATATAAAGATCAATAATATGGATAGAACTAAATTCTTAAATATCGAAAGAATTTTTGACACATAAATTCTTTAGATATTTCAAATAGAGTTTAGTAGCTAGCTAGTATATAATTATCAGGCCAGCTGTCACGGCTGTCACTCGTTTACATTCTGTCGGCGGTAAATGTAAGCAACTCTCTCATTGGTAAATAGTTTTCTGACGTCATCAGGCAACAGAAAAGGCGTCAATTTAAATATATTTTGAAAAACAATTATCTTTTGAATAAAGAGTGATATGAAAGATAATAAGAAATACGGGTAAAATATTTTGTATATTCTTTCGATTAAAACAAAAAAAAATGTGCTACACCTCATTAGGACTTGTTCTATATGCAAAATTTCATCAAATTCACTGATATGACGTCATAATTTGATGAAAAAACTACCCGTACAGTACGGGTTTATTTAAAAATAAAAATTGTCTAAAGATGCTAATGTTTTTTGTGTTGTTTGTTGCAGGCCAATTTACCAGTACGACGCCGGAAATGTGAGTATGCCAGCGGGTTTCTCCGCCATCAACCTATCGGTGAAATGCGTAACGACAGCGGGTGCGCAGATGAAGGGCGGCCCGCCCACATCTCCTGGAGGCACGGTGATGGACCTGTCGACGTCGAGCGTGACGAGTACGAGTCCGCAGCTGGCGTACGGCTCGCCGCACTACCGAGTAGGAGGCAGCCCGCAAGCAGCCGCATCCCCCCACCTGACCACCAGCCCACAAGTCCCCAGCCCCCAAGGCCAAACCTTGGACTTGAGCGTGAGCAGGCTGTCGCACAGGTACACATACATGTGAGCGTTGTTGACGTTGTTGTGTGTCGTGACTGTACGTTGTGTGTTTGTTGTGTGTGGCAGCGGCGGCGCGAGCCCCCAGTACCAGAACGGGGTGGGCGAGGCGCAGGCGCAAGCACAGGTCCCCTTCATAGGGCCGCGCTCCATCGACGAGCAGACCGAGCCCGTGGACTTCAGCACGGCCAACGAGCCGGTCAACTTCAGCGGCGTGGGCGGCGTGCGGCCGGTGTCAACGTTCGCGGGCGCCGGCCCCGTGGGGTACAGCCGCGAATCTACCCCGGACAGCGGCGGCTCGCACTACCTGGACGCCTACCGCGACGGCTCTGCCGCTGCGGGCGCAGTGAGTGCTGGGTACACCCCCATGAGTCCGCACCCCGGCTATGGAATGGGTGGAGAGTACCCCGCCAACCCGTACACCCCATACCCCGGCCCACCGGCCGGATACCCTTGCTCCGCTGCACCGCCCGGTGCTTACCCGGCCTCTTACCCCACCACCACTGCCGGCTACTCGCCCGGCCCGTGCTACAGCATGCCTCCACCTCCTCAGCACAGTCTTGCCGACGCCGCTAAGTCCGCTGCTGCTGCCGCCGCTGCCAAGGATTCCAGGTATCTACTTACTACAAAAGGAACTACCTAAATGTCCCTCTGTTCACCAGTACAATCGGCGAATTTTAGCTGCATAACTGATAAAATCCGCCGAAAACACTCAATAACCGAAAAATCAAAAACAGTCACAACGCCTTGTGGATTTATCTAAATTTACAAAAACCAAAATTTATTTGTTTGTATGTATGTAGAGTGTCTTTCTGGAACACACCCTATTATTTAATTATTTATTTACAAGCTTACCATGCGTGTTGCCAACCAACCTGACGCAAGTCCTTGTTACTCGTGCAGCCCCTAGCCGGTGCCCAATAATTAGGGGTTGCCAACTTAATTGCAGTGGCGGTTCCTCCATCATTTGGTCAATGACCTCCCAAATTTATCAAAACGTGATAAATTGAAAGAATAATAATAATAAAATATTTTGAATTTCATAATTTTTAATAAAATCAGTCCAACGTGTATGTGCAGCATACGTGGTCACAATTTTGATATGACCCAAGCAGCGCGAATTCTGGCGCCATTCGTTGTCTTGCTTTCAACACAATGGTATCGTGTGCAAGCAACGCTACGGTCATATCAAAATGGGGACCACGTTATGTTATTATGCTGCATATACAAGCCCATGCGTCAGACAGAGATAAACGAATTGTAACTTTGCTGGCATTAGACGAAGACAGCCACCACCCTATTCGCTTACACACGGTACACTGTCAATGACCAAGGCATTAGTCTAGTACCGATCTGGCTACGCTAAAAAACATTTATTAAAAATATCTCAAATTTCAATGATCTGGTGATAAATAAAATTGCAATATTCATTTTAAATCCGCAATGTATTGTGGTCGTGTATTTAGCTTAATTAATTTCTCTAAATACACCTCACTTAAGGCACAAAACTAATGCGTGTAGTTTTGTGCGTTAGGTTATGTTGTTATATTTAGAGAAATATACAAGTTATGTCAGGTAGGCTATTCGTCGTTTTATAAAACGTCTAGACAGTAGCCATATTGTAAAACATCGCTTCAACGAAGGTAGTTTTATAAAACGACTGATTTTACAATCTGATTACGACATATTACATTAAAACCTGTGGTGGACATTTGGACACTTCCTACTACAATACTACAAAACACACAAATTGCCACAAATATGCGTCACTATACTACCTTGGTTGATAAGATAACACCGCTGTTATCGTTATCGCTCAACTGACCGACCTTGGCTTGTTGAGCTCACTTTAGTTTTGACTTAGACATGAGTTGGCAGAGTCAGTGTGATATGATGTTGAGCTCATCATCATCATCATCATCAGAATCAGAGTCAGAGAGTGAGTGTGAGAGGTGGGTGTTGTTAGTGTTTGTTGGTTGCGCAGCCAGGCTGGGCGGACCGGGCGCTTGGCGGCGGCATCTGTCTCCGGCTCCGGCCTCGGGAGCCGCGGCCGCGACGGCAAGGAGCTACTGCAGTGCCCCACGTCCAGCTGCGACGGCATGGGCCACGTGTCGGGAAACTACGCCACGCACAGAAGGCAAGCCCCTGTCTTAACTGTCTGTGTGTCAGTGCCTGCCCCTTTTATCCTTCGTTAGTTGTTCATGTTTCGGTCACAGCTCTCAGTTAAGCCTTCGCCAAACCCCCGCGCCCGGCCTGCCCCGCCGCTGCTCTCTGTATGTGTTTTATATGTGTCTACCACTATTTAAAATATACTGATCATGCTACTTGTCTTTGATTAGGGACCGCAGTCTAGTCCCGATTTCAGTTATGACGTCTCTTTAGTGACTAAAATATAGTCAGGATGAAGTTTTATACAGGCTGCTTTACGACTTTGGGTACAAACTTTAAACACATATAGTACAGACCAAAATGTGTAAAGATCTTAATCAACATGGGTTCAATTTTTAATATTTTGCGAAATATAAGGCAATGAAAAATGAGTTTTACGGGGTTTATCTTTGATATCTCGAAAATTATAAGAGTTACGACTTCGATTAATTGAAACTTGTTGTTTTTAAGATGTCATCTTAGATATGCTTTTGTTTTTCAAAATGAAAAACAAGTAGGTAAACGTATTAAGTAAAATGTTGTAGCGACCTTGACCAATATTTAATTTTCACATAACTTCTTGAGAAATTGAGAGTAATGTTTTAAATAAAATTTGATTATATTTTCATAGTCTATTTAACTACTCCCGTTACCTTTCCGAGTTGGAATACAATTAACTTGGCAACCACAAAGCTATCTGCCACCGGCTTGTGGTTGTAACAAGGGCTTGCACGGGCGGGCAACACACATGGCATCTAAGTAAGGAAAGTGGTGGCAAAATGTAAAAAAAAAAATAATATGTTGTGTATGTAAGTATCTTTGTCAGTTTTATTATTATTCTAATACAAAATGGCCTCTTTCTTGGTAACTGCAGAAAATCAGACCCTTTGTTGATTAAGCTTTTTTTACTCATTTTGATCAATACTTAGTTTTTTTACATTCTGGCGTTTTACAAAACGTCGTACAATTACAATGACCTAACGTAGGGCACAAAAGTTATGCTTACGAAACTCGGGCAGAGTTTTGTGCGTTAGGTTAGGTTATTGCTGTTATATTTTGAGAAATATATAGGTACTGTCAACACAAATAAGACATCATAACCGAAGTCGAGACTAGAATGCAATGTAGAAGAAAAAAATTTTTTTTTATAAATATTCTTTTCAAATGACAAATGACAGCGTCGTTATCACGTTGCGTCTCCAGCGGAAAAAACAAGGTAACACGTATCACTTCTACACGCGTTTCAAGAAAAAACTGCCAGTATATTTTAAATTGTGGTTACTATTTTTCATCCAGAGCTCAACCACAGCTAACGTATAGTTTTTCTTGTTGCAGCTTATCAGGTTGTCCACGGGCCGACCGGAGCCAAATCCAAGCCCATTCCCAGGAGCTGAAGTGCCCGACACCTGGATGCGATGGCTCGGGCCATGTAACCGGGAACTATTCATCGCACCGGTCGTTGTCCGGTTGTCCGCGCGCCAACAAACCCAAGTCGAAACCGCGCGATGGTCAGGACTCGGAACCTCTCAGGTAACTACTGGTCTGAAGATGGTTAATAGTGGGATTCTAGGCATTCACTTAAATTTCTATCATTTATAGATCCATAGCTTATAGAAAAACTATAAATCAATATCTTATAAAATTCAGTAAAATTGGTAAAATGGTATTTTAGTCTCTTAAAAATCTATGAGATCATTGTTAACAGTTATTAAAAAAATACAATAACTTTTGAAATCATTGAAAAATAATAAATATTACCAGTGCACTATTATAAAAATAGCGCTATAGTCAGAAAAAATTACTGTCAGGTCCAACAATAAAAATATCGTAATTATGGCAAGGCGTCACATAACTGTCATTGCTTGTTTTTATATTGAATGCTAACGTGCCTTTATTTGTGCCGCTGTTGAAATGAAGATATGCATTGAATGGATTCCCTGCCTACTCTGTATAATAAAATAATCTTACTGCTCCTTAAACATAAATGTATTTCAGTTTAAAATAATTTCTTATGGGAATGAAAACTGCAGTTGCAAAAAAATTATGAATACATTTGAACTGAAAAAATACTTATTTGTTTAAGTAGGCACTAAAATAGCAAATTTATTGCCGAGGCAATGAATGCTGCCAGAGCTGTAAATCTGTATTTAGTGCCGTGTTGAACACATTAATTTTTGCCGATTTTAGAATATATCGCCATCAAATTATGTTGCTATGCGTTTGTTGAACGGTTGCTATGCATTTGTTGAGCGGTTGTTTTGTAAATGGTAACAATAGGCATTAAAAATATTTTTACTGCCTGGGCAGCAAAAGTGACATTTTACAGATATGTTAGCTGTCAAACAAATCACACTTTTAATGTAAGTCAGCAAAAAAATATTGTGTATCATTCTTCGAACAAGTGAATAATCACCTTTCGTAGTTCTAACTATGTATAACAACAAAAGTATAGATATCTATGACGTATAGACGAGCTCAGAATTGCATTTTTGTAAGATCTGTAAGACACTGTAGAAACATTTAAGTACAAACGTTATACAGGATAAGCCATAAAGAAGTACCACATTTCAAATCTATTCTACAAAAGCAGTAAAAGATAGAAAAAAAATACCGTTTTTTAAAAATATTTGTTGATAGCATGAACAACTGATTAAAGGTGATTAGTGTGCAGTTGTCTAATAGTGTTTTATCTTTGTCATTCGTTTATGGATTATTTTAGAGAAAAATACTTTAAATAACAGTTATAGAAAAATTGTCTTGTGTTTGAAGTATTTTTCTCTAAATTAATCCATAAACGATTGATAGACTAAAACAATGCTAATCGGATGTTCGCTAATCAGTTGTTCATACTAATGTTCATTATTTTTTGAAAAATGTTAAATAAAAAACTGCATGCCCTATCTTGTATGACTGTTATTGTAGATTAAATATTTGAAATGTGTTTCTTTTTTGGTGTTATCTTGTAGAAATGCCTAGAATCCCACTTTAAAATGACACCACCACGGATAGTTACTGATTGTTTCCAACACTTTCACGCTCTCAGATGCCCTATACCGGGCTGCGACGGATCTGGACATGCCACAGGCAAATTCTTATCGCACAGGAGGTACAGTCAATCTCTCAAGTGTTTGTGTTGCGTTGTTTGCTCTGCTGTGTTGTTGTGAGTTGAGTGTGCTGAGTGTTGGTTGATGTTTCGATGATGAATTGAGATGAGATGGCAATGGAGGCTGGTGGTTGCAGTGCGTCCGGCTGCCCCATCGCTAACCGCAACAAGATGCGCGTGCTCGAAAGCGGCGGCACCGTCGAGCAACACAAAGCAGCTGTCGCCGCCGCCACTGCCATGAAATTCGAGGGGGTCAACTGCCCCACGCCCGGCTGCGACGGCACGGGACACATCAACGGTTCCTTCCTCACCCACCGATCACTCTCCGGCTGTCCGGTTGCCGGCCAAACCGTCAAGAAGCACAAATACCCCGGGGAAGACATGCCTCCGTATTACGCCGCAGCGGCGAAAGGATACCCAGGTATTCAGACCTTAACTAGCTTCTAACACCCTCAAGATATCACAGTCTGGTAACGTCCTGCAGGTATGGAGGCCGGCGCCGTCGTACCGGGCGCTCCAGGCGTCGTGCCGGGTACAGGCGCCTCGGGAGAAGATCTCCTTACCTTGGAAGCAGAGATCACAGAATTGCAGCGAGAAAATGCCAGGGTGGAGTCGCAAATGCTGCGCCTCAAGTCCGATATTACCGCCATGGAGTCGCATCTCTCACATGGGGAGAAGGTAATATCATTCAACCGTGCAGAAGAGCTACGATGGTGGTTAATACACTAATGTTATGTGTGTGGCGTGTTCTTCAGGGTCGGAGGCATGCGTCTTGTGATATGTGCGTCCATAAGCGACCAAATCTCGTCCCCCGGTCCTGGTTTCTGCACTCATAACGCATTGACAATATAACTTGTTATATTCATTAACACTATTAATGAATAAAATTATTTATATTGTACATGTTAGTGTATCATATTAATCACCATCGTACCTTTTCCTCTAAAACTAACAGCAAATTTTATTGAATCACTTAATTTTTTGTACGAATAAAAAGCTATATTAGAAATTAGCAAATGCTGTACAATATTAAAACTACTTTTATAGAAATTATCAAATCACAAATTAGAAAATTATTAGCATAACTCACAAAACTCTAGCAGTTATACACAGTTTTATTAGTTTCGCGACTTCACCCAAACCCTAAGCTTATGGAACTCAAACTGACGATACTAGACGCGTTATATTCTCTTGTTTTTATAACTTATTTTTTTCATTTAAATTGAAAGCGATCATTAGTTTTAGAAAGCCTTAATTGTTATTCGTTAAGCCGTATTATATTCTTTTTTAAATATTCTAATACGTAGTTGATTTTATTTTTTTCTCAAACAGTGGAGTTTGCTAATAATAATTAGTCACAAAAATTAATATACAGAGCGTCCCCTGAGGACATTGACAAACTTTTACCATGTATTCTAGGGGTCATTATAAGTATGAAAGTCCATATAAACTGTGGATCAATTCTCGTGCTACTGATACTTCAAATAAAACTATAGGTGGACAATACTTACTTAGCATTCTTATTATTTAGAATAGTCTTTTTGATTATTAAAGATTTGCGTGTTTCTGTTGGTATTTCTAACGGCCATTTGCACTGTCTATTGAGATTTTCAAGTATCAAGAGCTGGCGCTGATCGCATTAAACAATGGTACACTTTTTGTTGTAGCGTAGCATTGCTGTCAATTGTATTTCTTTATTTTTTGTATTATTTTTTCACTTATTAGTATTTTTTATTTATAATAGAAGTATGTATAATAGAGTTTTTGTAGTCATATAGTCGTAGTTTTATGTAAATCTCAAATGTGTACCATTGTTTATAGTTCTAATATACGCCGCTAGTTAGCGGTTTCTTATTTGAAAATCCCGTCAGGTTTAAAACAAAAATGCATATCGAAATTTGGACAGTAATATCTAACAACCTATTTGAAATTTCGTTTCGATGCGATATTATCAATTTAACCAACAGTTAAAATTTAACTATAAGCGGTGCAACTGGCCATAAAACGGAAAAATATAACTTTTTTAAGTTAGAATGACTCCTGGTAAAAGTTTGAAGGTTTCTCAAGGGACATCATGTATTTCAACACAGAAAAAAAATATAAATATGTTTCAAATAAGTTTCGTAGTCAATTATTAAAAATATGTTTGGATAATAAGCATTTTTAAATTCAAACATATGGTATTTGGTTTATTTTCATTGTTTCGTCTGATGCATTCATTTTCTTGAAAATGGACTTCGGCTTTGAAAAAGGCTTTAGTAGAAGGCTTGAAACTTATAATAATTTGAAATAAGGTCGATGTTAAGAAAATCGGGTTCGATGGCATGGTTGACATGTTGAGTAATCTTGACTACTCTGTTTAACTTTCCCTTGTTGTACTACTGATGATGAGAACTTAGTTCTCGAAATACGTATTTAGTTTTTATTACATTTAATTTTAAAGTTAAGGGGTAATTATAATAGTTTTAGTTATATTTAACCTTAGACTCCATCTATTATTAATTTTTAACCTGTATTATCAGTGAAAATTTACATCATTAGACATTTTAACTTCAATAAATGCTTTTGCAACTTATTTCGATAAGATTTTTTAAAGTTATCTGAGATATTCTCACATTTTACGTCAAAATTTTTAGAAACAAACGCTATAGATCTTCGTTGTTCTTACTATGCGCAGATCCCCATTGCGCATATCTTCTATCTCTTTAAATTGAAAAGGTCCATTGTTATATTGTAAAATTATAAAATTGTTGATTACAACAAAGGATATTTTGATTATAAAAAGGATTGAATTTAACAGAAAATTTTATCAATATTTTAATATTTTTTTATAGTTTTTAGGTAAAATTAAAATATTTAATTCATTGTAACGTATTGTTTACAGGAAACGCAAGTACTATCCCAACGCAACAACAACCTAAACGAATACTACGAATCATTACGAAACAACGTCATCACCTTGCTGGAGCACGTGAGACTCCCTGGCGGCGGTGCAGCGCCTGGCGAGAAGCTCGGCCAGGACAACTTCGATAGCTACCTGAGCAAATTGCAGACGCTGTGCACGCCCGACGGCTACTGTAGCGACGAGAACCGCCCCCTGTACGAGACCGTGAAGTGCGCGCTGCAAGACTTCACGGTGCTGCCGACGCCCATCTAATACTCGACCCCGCAGCAGCCGTCACAGCCGCAGGCGGGGTCTTACTACTACTGACAGTGCAGTTGCAGTTGCAGTGTGCAATGTTTACATAGTCCTGCCATAAATACACACACATGGTTTATAGGCTGCTAATAATTTGTTAGAATAATAATACATTTTGTATTGCAAGTAATTTATTGACTCGAATATTTACAGTAGTAAAAAAATATGTCTTTTCAGACTAGCCGCTTTTGGCTCTAACGCTAGCCTAAAACGGTAGGGCCATTCCATTAGCACGCACCGTATTTATTGGTATTTTCCTTATTGCCTTCTCCAAACTTCTAAGGCTTTACCACACTACAATCATATCTATGACTCTTTTTCGCTGACTTATTTTGTATTCATACAAAAAACTTGATGTATCACACTGCAAGTTCGAACAACCGTTTTTCTCTGACTTTTAGTGAATTTTCATACTTGAAGTTGAAATTTGTTTGACATAACAAATTATTTCTTGTAAAATGAATCAAAACGATGGAATAATAATACAATTGTGTCCGCCTATTTCTGACAGACATTGCCGCAGATATACCGGGTGTAGAAATGAAAAGTGGTGCATAGCGATTTCAATGTTATTTTTTTAATACTGCTATATTTACCTATTTATTTTTGCGCAAAAAGGGTAAGAACATAAGTTTTTCATACTTCACGAGATATTAATTAAATAAAATTTAATGTTCTTTTAAAAAAATCGTTAGAGTGCTTTGAAAAATGAAACAAGTAATCTAAATAAAATATTCACTTTGATATTTATTGTATAAATTCCGAACAAATTGAGTTTGTGCCTAAAAGAAATTATACACAAATAAAAAATGTTAAAGTGAATATTTTATTCAGGTTATTTGTTTAATTTTTCAAGGCACTCTAACAATGAAACATGAATGATTATGTAAGTAAGTTGCCTTTATAGGATGCAATTTTTAACAACTTATATTCTTACCTTTTTTGCTCTAAAATGAATAGGTAAAAAGATATAGCAGTATTAAAAAAATAACATTGAAATCGCTATGCGCCATTTTTCTTTTTTACACCCGGTATATTTTACTCCGTAAACTTACATTCCTGTATTTTATACAGTTGCTCATGCCCAATAGAGAAGCGATAATTAGTCAGAGGAAATGAAATCGATTCCATTTCATCTGACAACAGAATTGCTGACTTCCTTGTAGCTCACACTGGAATAAGTCAGTGATATAAACCGAAGTCATGGATAATGTGTGACTATACTTCATTTCATTTTACGTAAGAAAATAGTAGATGGCGCTTGAGAGCCTTCCCGTTTTTTTTTTTTAAGTTCGTGAAACCAAATTTTGTCAATAATTTATATTTTGATCTTTGAAAAAACATGGTTAAACATCACTTAATTTTTTAGATAACTGACAACTGACAGATCATATTTTTTCGTTTTTATGACTTGGATTTACACTGTGACCAATCAAACGCTATTTTCTTGCGTGAAATGAACTATAGTTAGAGATACTTCTTTTAGTGTGATAAGGCCTTTAAATAGTCCAAATTTCGGTGGGGTTTAGCGCATACCTTCTCTACTAACACTGACCATAATTTGTAGTCCAAAGGGTTGAGGTCTGGATTGCCAGATAGCCAGTTTTCAGCCGCAATGAAGGCTGGAACATTGGTTCGCAACCAGGCCTGCATCGTTCTGGCATTGTGTGCCCGGGCTTAATATTTGCCAGTATGTTGGTCAAGGGTTTTCAAAACTTCTAGAACGTTCTCTTGGTAAAACTTCGCATTGAGGGAAGGGATACGGCCAGTGCTGCCCTAGCAGATAGCCAGACCGTCTTAGGCTTGCGTTAAAGCCAAAAGCGACCATTTTGAATAGATATATATTTGTTTCTACTGTAAATACCTGAGACTATAAATGATTTGCAATATAAAATGTATTATTATTTTTACAATTTTTTAGCAGCCTATAAACCATGTGATTATTTATGGCAGGACTGTGTATATCATGTAGTTGCAGTGTTTATATCATGTGATCAGACTGTACATAGTGGAATCGAGGGTAACAGAAACATTAACAATAACAGTAACGTATTTGTGTAGATACTCCATATTATAACAGACGGTACGGTACGGTACACTGTACATATACTATGCTAGTAAGTACGAGATGTTGCAGATTCATTCATTCTTCACGTCGTAAACAGTGTTGTCTGTGTAACACAAACACCCCTTACACCGCCTCTGACCTGACCTGTCCATAAACGTTAACGTTGGTACGTATAACAAACTTCACGGTTTGCCACGAAAATAACACATTTTTAATAACTGATTTTCCCTCAACAATCAGGATTTCCATGATTTTATGTTAATCATTTTAATATTTTCACTACCGGGAGCAGAAATCGATATTTCTATAGTCAAATTCTTGACAGAAATAAAATATTTTGCCTCTAGGGACAATATGTCAATAATAAATCCTAGGGAGTTTTAAGTGTTAAAAAATAAACGAAATCAACAAACCAACGTTTCATTTCACACATATACCTTCTTCTTCTTCAGGATAAGAAAAATCATATAGATTCTTAAACATAAAATCATGTACACACAAATTCATTTATTTAAACTTTAAACATTCAGTTTTACAAAATTCGCAAAAAGAAAAACATCTATTCGCTCTTAAAATCGACAACAGAATTATGTGGAACATGATTTTATAGTTAAGAATTTGTAAGATTTTTGATAAAAGTATGTGTAAACTGAAACGTCGGTTTTATAACTGTGTAAACGCTGCATGACTGAGATTTCAAGTATTTATTAAAAACTAATCTACAGCACAATCGAGAAATTTACCCCTACCTAGGGATTTTTTTTATTATTCTAACAGTTCAGTTGTCTAATACAGGGCGCGAGCAGACACGTGACTCGGGCGACCTTTAAATAATTAAAAGCTGTATTATTGTGCGTCTTCTCAATGTTATTTTGTTATTTATTCTTTTACTAATATTTTTAAAGTACAAGCACATTAAAATATTTTTTTATAAAGTAAAGAACAAGAAATTTATATAAATATTTATATTAATAACATGTAAAATTATTGTGATTTCCATAGATCTTTTAAGTATACAGCATGTGAATTGTTTTTTTTTAAATTTTATTTTAAGTCTTTTATTATATTAAGTGTATATTGTAAGCAATTTTAAATTAAAAACAGCTGAATTTAAGCATTTAAAAGTTTGACACGACGAGACATATTTACGCGCGCCTTTATAAGTTATAGACTGCATCGTACAACTTTCTAGATTTAATTGGTAATAAGAAGTTTAAAACAGTTGCAAAAAGTGCTTTAACAATTTTTTGGGGTTGTTCCAAGGTCTCTTCACTATATTTTGTTATTCCATTTTAGAAAAATCGATGTAGAACGCAAAATTTCCGAAATGAAATTTAAGAAAACTCAAGTTTGCTTATAACTAAAGTTAATGTTATCAAGGTTAAGTTAAGAACCTTAATTGTTTTTAAATTCATTGAAATTATTGAAGATGACAAACCTTTAATTTCTTAGTTTTTTTTTTTGTATATTTGTGATGTGTCTACTTCCGGTAGTGACAGCATAGTGTATACATCTGAAGAAAGAATGCTATTTTTCTTTCGGTGATTTGTAAAATTACACCGACAAAAATTATGCATTTCTCTCATAAAATGTACAATACTATTATAATTAAACATTATCTTGTTTATTTTTCTATATTTAAGGCTAAAACTGTGCTACACTATTTTGAAATATACGTTGCGCGACCTTGGAAATCCTAATCGGGAAGAATCAGTTTTGAATATAAAGTAATAAAGTGTTCGTTTTTTGTATTATTTTCTTGGCAACGTTGGTATATTTCACGGTCTGTAGATGTTTTCTATCGGTGTTACTATTCGCGGTGTTCCTTAGTTTGTTACTTCCCTAACACATTGTTACTTATTTCCCACTATATGAGAGAGATACTTATTAAAGGTTGTACATTTAGTGCAATTCATATGTACATACAAATATTATTATAATTATTGTTTAGACATCTTCATTTAATAAAGTATAATTTATTTATACGTAATATATGTTATACCTACATGTGTTGTTACTAAATAATAAACTTATTACAGGAATTGTATTTTTAAGTCTTTGTTCTGTTACAAAATAAATAAATATCTTTCCTTACATCCTTCCACGAGGGCTGTTAATAAGTAAAATTTTATTGTTTCTCAAAATATTCCCCATTACAGTTAGTACTTTTTATAAATAATCAAAAAAATTACTTAAACTATATATTATTTCACGTAAGAAAGTAGTAGTCGGCGCTTGAGAGCCGACCGTCTTTACATGCGTTCAATAAATAAATTAAATTCGTGAAACCAAAGTTTGTCAATAATAATAGTACATTAAAACATAAGTATCATAAGGCAAGCTGTTAACGTACGAGTCCAGGTTTGGAAAACGATCCGCTAGGCGAGTTTTACAAAGGACGAGTGCGTCAACAGGCCTTATGATACATGTTTTTTATACTATTTTTTCTATTCAGGTAATTTTACAATTAGATTTTTAGAAAAAGGACTTGTCAAAAATATGAGTTGGTGTTTTTTTATCAGTTATGTTGGTAACGCTTCCCGCTAAAAATTGAAATTTCACATTATGACAGTTTGTGTATCTGATTGTTTACATTAAAACATTGTATCAAGCATTATACAATGGACCTTTCCAATTTAAAGAGATAGAAGATATGCGCAATGGGGATCTGCGCATAGTAAGAACAACTGAGATCTATGACGTTTGATTCTAAAAAAATTAAACGTAAAATGTAAGATAACTTTAAAAAATCTTATCGAAATAAGTTACAAAAGCTTTTTTATACGACCACTATAGAAAATTATTCATTTAGATTTGATACATCATATGTCAAAAGGGGCAATTGCCCACGATATAAAAATTGTGGATGGAAATAATTATTTCCGTTTTCTCTAAAACCAATCATATTAATTATAATTATTTCCATTCGCTTCAATAACCAACCAATATGCCACATAAGCCGATGTTCTCTCTTTTCCTTAATTGTTGCTATGGTTATCACTGTTGATGATTTTTTGACAAGACGACGTTTTTGTGAAAAAAATATTTAAATAAGACTAAACGGAATAATATTAATTCAAAGTTAGTGAATTTTTTACTTTTTAATTAAAAATTACAATTTTTAATAAAAATGAGTGACAGTCACAGTACTAATATTGAATGCACGCCACCAGACATTGTTGAAGCAGCTAATAATACGGCTCTTAATTTATTGCCCCAAATATCCAGGAAGAAGTATGAAATTACTTATAAACGTTTAATGGACTGGCGACAGGACAATAAAATACATGTTTAAATGAAGCCCCGGATATTAAATATTTATTAACTAAGGTAAATGTGAGATTAGAACACTATGTATACATAAAATTAATGTTTTAATTTTTAATTGAATGTAGGTTGTACTACTTGTTGTTATTACTGGAGCTTGCAGAAGGGATGAATTACGAAAATTGAAATTAAGTGATATAGGTGATTTAGATTCTGCTTTATTAAATAAATTCCTGACACGAAAACAAAAGTGCCAAGACAATTTACTATAACTGGCCACTTTTACAATATATGTATGTAAGAAGTACATGGCTCTTCGACCACCGGAAATTCAAGAAAATGCCTTCTTTTTAAATTACCAAAATGGAAAATGTATAAAACAAGTAGTCGGTATTAATGAACTTGGTAATATGCCGAAAGATATTGCAAAATATTTGAAACTACTTAATCCTGAGCTATATACTGGGCACTGTTTGCGAAGGTCATCAGCCACTCTTCTGGTCGATGCAGGAAGTGACTTAACTACCCTCAAACGTGGTGGTGGAAGAGTAGCACAGTAGCAAAAGGATATATTGATAATTCAATGCGCAGTAAAATGAAAATAGCAAATACTATTTTAAAATCAGTTGAAAGTTCAAATTTCAATATCTTCACGTCTCCAGTACCGGAAAATCCCGCTGAATGTTCATCAAATGGAAATTCATTAAATGAAAATCATAATATAAATTTGTTTGCTTCTAATACTTCCACAGTAAATGAAACTAGCAAGCAAACACCTACAATTACTTTTAAAAATTGTTCCAATTTTACTATAAATTTTAATTAAAATAAAATAAACTTAATGTAAGTGATGATTAAATAAATAATCGGAATTAAATTAAGTTTCTCATTTTTTAAATTTATTGTGGTCGTCTAAAAAGTATAGTGTGTAACTCGTTTAAAAAGCTCATTTCCATGCTCATATAAAATTGCGACACTCGACTATGTCTCGTGTCACAAACATTATACTCGCATGGAAATGAATGCTTTTCTACACTCGATACACAATATACTATTATTGAAGGTAAAATGTCTAACGATGCAAATTTTCACTGAGAATACAGGTATTTTAATGACTGCAATATTTTTGACGTTTCGTTTGACAGCCCAACTGGCAGTTGTTCGCGCCATTTTCTTACCATTTGCAGCGATAGAAAGAGATAGCCCTTAAATTGGAAAGGTCCATTATGGAAGAAGAAAACCAATACATACAATGAACTCCATGGTTTAATAATGAACCATCCTGATTTGACATATCGGTGGTTCGTGTTGGTTATATCATAAATAAAACTTGAATATGGGATTGAAGGACATTACGTGGACCATCAAGCCTTTTTATTGAGAAAACAACATATAATAAAACTCTTTAAATAATGAAATACTTTAATGAACAATTTATTATTTATTAATTACTTTCCACTATTTTGTCAACACTCACTGCTCAGTTGCACAGATAACGGCAACAGCTGTTCTTACAATTTTTAATACAAAACATATATGGCATATATTCGATAGTTCGCCACAACGTGGACCTGGAAATCATGGATTAAAACGTCAACTTTTCATATTTGTTTGCTAGTAGCCGCCACAAATTGAGTAGACAGTGTCAACACTTTCAAGTAACGAGCATCATACATTTCATAACCTGCCATAAATTTAAATTTCAATAAATAAAACTTACCGTTTTAATTATTTTGACAAAGTAAACCTGAGCGCATTATTTCTTGTTTCATAATTTTTTAGTTGAAATTTTAACTTCACAGATTCTTATACGCCAACCCAGCAACTACTCGCACGACATCTGGCGGTCATTTTCGTAAAGAAACCGCTGACAGATTGACAACCGATGCATGCTTAGTTGTGTGAAAACGCGTTAAATTAAAAGTACAACTGCGTTAAATTGAGTGTTACCGCGAAAAGACAAAGTGAAAGACGAGTCTGTTGTGTTCCCGGCTGCCCTAGCACGTAACATCGCAATCAAGAACTGAAATTTTACAGTTTTTCGAATCATGATTCGGAAAACTGATCGAAAATAACTTTGGATTGCACGTGTTCAGAGAGAATCGTAAGTATTATTAAATGATAGTAGTTTCTAATAAGTTTATCGTTTTATTAGTATATTTTATTTTGAGTTGAAAAATATAACAAAATTGTTATTAACCCCTGGTAGACACACTTTTTTAGCGTCTTTGTCTCAAACATAAACTACACTCTAGTGTCTCTCTCGTTGGTGCAAATTTGCACTAGTAGTCGCCTCGCTGGCCGAGTGAGTTGAGGAAGCGTGCTTCTGCAGCGCTCGAAGCGACCATCACCGCTCGGTTCTTGGAGTCATGGGTTCGATTCCCACCAGAGGCTTGGATGTTTGTGACTGTCCTATTATCTCATCTCCATCAACGCAACGCAAAAATGTTACAAAGATGTAAGGTAAAAACTGACATCCTTATCAATATCAATTGTAATACTTTATAATAAGTTAAATACAATAAAGAATTATTATTATTATTATTATTATTATTATTATTAATCAATTTGCACTAGTATGCCTACCAGGGGTTAACTAAAAATATTATATAACAATCTCGAAATAAAATAATCTCGAAAATAATCATATTTTTTTTTTTTTTAGAAATGATTCCAGCAAAAGTATACTACAATCTGTGTTGCACATTTTGTTGGAGAGAAAAATCCAATGACCCTCGTAATGAAAACTACAATCCAACAATTTTTTCATGAAGACCAGAAACATCGACATCTGTAGATCGAAGAAAAAGATTAATGGAACATCATGAAAGAGGGAGAGTAGGTACATACCAATGATGGAAACAAATAATATGAATAATGGTAAAATGTTTAATTATTTTTCTGTACTATTAAATATACCGTTAATTAATCATTCATATATTGTTTTAGATTTGGAATTGGGTGAATTACCGTCAACATCATCCATAGGAAAGGAAACCTGTGAAATATCTGTTCAAACTGATGATATTGCATTTAAAGAGATCCCTGACGCTACGTATATAAATAATATAAATGTATATTTACTTATTAAATTATTTAAGCAATAAAAATTACTTGGCCACATTTCAATCTACAGCAAAAAAGAAACAGTTTTTTACCTTCATTTAAACTTTTCTTTCGAAAAATACTAATGTATACCGGTCTAAACCACATTTGATTATAATAACCGACATTGCACAACGGGATTATATTAGTTTTTATCATAAAAGACACTATTTTGCATTCATAATAAAACGCGTTCAATACGTTCTGTTTAAACCTATCAGCGCTTTGTTGTCGCGCGTGGCCGCTAGAGCGGCGCTTGCAACGCACCGGCTGATGTTGGGTTGGCGTATTCTTTCTTAACTAACAAAGCTATAGCTGTAAATTTCTTTTCTTTCTAGTCCTATCACCTAGAAAATGGATAAAAATCCACAATTAGAAGTAATATTTTGAGGCTACCTGTCAGTTATGAAAGCATGACTACCACCTCTAGAACATGAAAGGCGCCAAAAACAGTACGTTTATAGATCATCTAAACGTTGTGTTTTAAGTGATAAATAGTGTTTTTTTATTATACATGCATCATAATCCCTCTTTAAAACACGCCAAAGCGTGTTTAAATCGACCATAAAAACACGCTAAATTTTTGAGTTACCTAGGTAACGAAAAATGACAATTAATATGAATAACAACTAAAACAATTATTATTATTGGTTTTTATTTAAATTTATATAAAAATTACAATTTTTGTTGTCAGCAATATGGAAATTACAGGATTTTAGCTGGGTATTTATAGTTTCGCTGTCGCCGTTTGCTGGAATGTCTATATTATCTTTTAATATAGTTTGTGTACTGGTAAGTGCCTCTCCAATGCGTTTCGTGACTGATATTTTGTTCTGTATGGATTCTTCAATATATCCACTCGCTACCGTTGATGATTTCCATCCTACTTGGCGCTTCAGTTCATCTACACTCATTCCGCTGTTTGCCATGATTGTGGCAGAACTGCGCCTGAACGCGTGTCCGGTATACTTTGTAGCGTCAGGAAGATTTAAGAAACGCGCCAGAAGAGAAGGACATTTTCCAAAAGTATTAATTCCAACGACTTGTTTAATGCATTTTCCATTGGCGTATTTCAAAAATACTCTATCCGTAGATATATTTTCTGGACGTAGAGATAGGTATTTGTTAAATAATTTGACATACGATATGTCATCATTATCAACCACAGCAAACTTTCGACCTTTTTCGGTTTTTGATGGTCGAATATTAATAATTAAAACAGAACCTTCTTTTTTAATATCAGACAGGCGCAAATCACATAATTCATATCTCCTGCATGAGCCAAATATTCCACATATGGCTACCACCTTTAAAATAAAATATTTATTAAATTTTGTAAAAAATATCATAATCTCGCGCTTACCTTCAAAAATAAGTAGGTATTATCTGGGGCTTCAATAAAAAATTTCCTTAACTGTTCTTCCGAAAATACGAAAGATTTTTTCGGCTCGTAGCCTTTATTAACGCTTTTCATGAAAGCATGCAATTTATGAAAAGTAGCTATGTTTACTCCTTTCTTAAGTTTTAGCATTGCTTGTAATTTGGAATGAATGCACCATAATGATGAAGGTTTATACTGATTTGACTATAACGAAACACAAAATAAGTACAATAAATTTCACAAGTTACCGTTATACCATTTGGTTCATATAGGCCAGCATGAGTGTTTCATCCACAGTTACGGCATTTTTATTTTCCATCCATTTATTTAATTTTTCGTATTCCTTATAATACGCGTCTTTAGATTTAGGCGGAATTAATCTTAACTCCGCCTGTTCAGCTAATTCTTTAATTTCATTCATTTCTCACTCTCACAATCACGTGAAAAAATATTGACTTGTTGACAACTTAAACAATACGAATAATTGCTAACTGTCTCCTTGGAAACGCTTTAACTCACTGGATCAAAAATCAAAACCGTATGATTTGCAATAATTTTCAGTTTTAAATGGTTATGATGCATTTATAATAAAAAATAGCGTATGATACACGTGTATAAGCTAGCCTTTAAAGCACTACGACATTAAAGCCACTCCGCTACGCGTCGCGGCTTTAAACTTGTCGTGCGTGCTTTAAAGGCTAGCTTATACACTTATATCATAATATACTATTATAGAACACCGAAATAGAAAATAGTACATTAAGATACAAGTTTCATAAGACATGATTTTAGCGCACGCGTCTTTCTTAGAAACGAGCGGCTTGCCGTGAGTTTTCTAAGAGGACAAGTGCGCTGAAATGTCTTATGAAACGTGTATTTTATAGAATTTTTTCTATTTTGGACATTTTTTATAAAAAAATACATTTCATGTCCAGGAATTTCGATTTCGGTTCTTTAATGTGTACTTTATGAAACTCATTTGGATGTCATAATGAAGTACTTTATGACACCCAAAAGGGTTTCATAATGTACACATTAAAGCACCAAAATAGAAAAAATATTTTTATTTGTAAAAATGTACAAGACTTGAATATTAAAAATTACAACAAAACATGGTTAACCATCACTTTATTCTGTAAATTTTATTTGATTACTGATGATTTATATTTTTTCGTTTTGTATACTAAGGTAACATTCTGACCAATCAAAGGGCAGAATTTATCTAAACCAACGCTATTTTCTTACGTGAAATGAAGTGTAATACAGTTTTCAAATATATTTGTTTAAATGCATGTACTCTACATAAACACTAAAAAGAACACAACCTAAACTGTATACACTTGAAAAATGTGAAATTGGAACACATCCTTTTAAAAATTGGCTGTGTTCCACAGAGTTTTTAATTATACCATATTCTATTTAAGCAGTGACCTCAATACAATACAATACTTGTATTGGGGTCACTGTATTTAAGCCATTCAGTATTGTAGAGAATAAGGCATAGTCTTGAACTCTCTGATTGGCTGAAATTGAAGACAAGAAACACGTTTACCCAATGTAATTTCGGTTACTTGAAACTGGCGCTGAATGACTTAAATGAAACAGAGTATTGGCGAAAAAACTGAACTATAGGTGGCAGGCCGGACGGTAGCAAGATGGCAGAGGAATAAGGAGAGTTCTCTCATTCCTTATTCCTGACAATATGCATTTCAAAGTGCATAGTATTTAATATGGAGAAAATTAACATAAAGTTAGGTGCTATTTTTGAATACATTGCTTCTGCAGGTTCTCTAAAGGAAGGCGAAGCAGTTTTTAAGGCAGGACATGTATTGCTTTGTGGAATAAAAGATGATGGATCAGGTACAATACTGGGATCTTGTTCAAAAACCAGTTATTTGATCGGAGATCCTCATACGATTGAAATTTTATTAAATGAGAATATAAATTACTGGACAGCAAAATTTAGTTGTAGAGCAGGATTGGGAGGCAAATGCAAACATATTGTTACAGTTTTGTTGCATATAAACAGCTTAGTAAAAATCAAAACTATATTTATTGTTTTACAACAAAAGTTATCATTATTATTATGCTATTAATTTATTTGTTTATGGGTTTGTATATTACAAAGCATAAGAAATAGAAAAATTAAGTTGTATCTGTTTGGAACAAGTAAGGGGAAAACTTGTTAAAAAGGATGATAAACAGTATAGTTTGGCTATAAAATTAGAAGAATTTTACCATCATGTTTTAAAAAAGAAAAAATAGAACCGACTAGAGATGTCAAAGCTATATGGGAAGAAAATTTCAAGATCATATTTTGTCACTTGGGACATAGTGTAAACTTACACTTTTTGACTTGTACTTACTGCATTGTGGCACTGAGCAGTGTCTATGGCATTTACTGATCATTATTTAAACCTGAAAATGTAATATACATTATATGTCACTTTCTTTTACAACAAATATAAATTAAACCTGTTTAAAATTACATACGTTTCAATGTATGCTACCAACGTTTCCTTATTCCTCTAGTTCACAAAACTGCCACCAGACGTCACCCACTTTGAATTTTTTCGCCAATAAACTCTACCTTTTGTACATTATTGAAAGTTTATAATAGTAGTCAGCCACATAAATATTGGCTGCGTTGCAGTATTCACGACTGAAATTAACCCGTAGCCTGGTGGCTATACCAAGCAGATTATTTTTGAATCCTTTCAATTGGTAATAGCCTAGTCCCGTTTAGTGTGACGTCACGAAGGTTTCCAAGGTTTCGTTTGGCAATATACCTATAAAACTAAAATATACTGCTGATGCCCTATCTCTCACTTAAGAGGAGTCTGCTACGAACATTATTGTCTATCCTTATCAGTTAGTGTAAGAATTTCCCTCCCGCTAGTTTCCCTTTGCCGTTCTACACCAATAAAATCAAAGCAATTCGGCGCTTGCGCAGAGCTATTCTTACACAGACAAGTGCTGCGCAGCTATATATGCAGCTGAGTGCAGATATATATGTCTGCACTCGTCCAATGTTAGTCTCACA
>OY720448.1:27600115-27667615 GCA_963082715.1 Harpalus rubripes | reverse complement strand
ATAGATGGCAGGGCGGACGGTAGCAAGATGGCGGAGGAATAAGGACAGTTCTCTTATTCCTTATTGCTGAAAATATGCATTTCCAAGTGCAAAGTAAATATGGAGAAAATTAACATAAACTTAAGTTATATTTTTGAATACATTGCTTCTGCACGTCCTATAAAGGAAGACGAAGCAGTTTTTAAGGCTGGACATGTATTGCTTTGATGGAATAAAAGATTTTGGACCAGGTACAATACTGGGATCTTGTTTAAAAACCAGTCATTTGAGTGGATATACTCATATAATTGAAATTTTATTAAATGAGAATATAAATTACTGGAAAGCAAATTTAGTTGTAGAGTAGAATTGGGAGGCAAATGCAAACATTTTGTTGCATATAAACAGGATAGTAAAAATCAAAACTATATTTATTGTTTTACAACAAAAGTGATTATTATTATTATTATTATGGTATTAATTTATTTGTTTGTGTATTACAAAATAGCAGAAATAGAAAAATTAAGTTGTGCATATTTGGAACAAGTAAGGGGAAAACTTATTAAAAAAGATGATAAACAATATAGTTTGGCTATAAAATTATAAGAAATTTGGGAACCTGTTTTAAACAAGAAAAAATAGAGGCGTCAAAACTATAAGGGAAGAAAATTTCGAGATCATATTTTGTCACTTGAAATATAGTGTAAACTTACACTTTTTAACTTGTAATTATTGCATTGTGGCACTGCGCAGTATTTATGGCATTTACTGATCATTATTTAAACCTGAAAATGTAATATACACTATATATCTCACTTTCTTTTACAACAAATATAAATTAAACCTGTTTAAAATTAGATACGTTTCAATGTATGCTATCAACGTTTCCTTATTCCTCTAATTCACAAAACCGCCGCCAGGCGTCACCCACTTTGAATTTTTTCGCCAATAGAAAGATCTATTGGACAATGTATTAGTTTTTTTTACAAATAATAATCATTAAATTCTCAATCCGATATAGAATAATCTGTTGTAATAAATCTCGTTGTCCAAACAACTCCATGGAAACCAGCTGACATTAAAATGTTTGTAGTTGATATAAATGCAAAATCATCAGTTTTACTGACATTACTGAAAGCTTTTTCTGGGTAGTATATTTAATATTTCTTATTAGATTATTAATTAAATATTTAAAATTATTAGTTATTTAACTATCAAGTGTGTTAACGAGGGCGATTAATGATTGAGACGGCGCACGCGTTAATTGTTGGGATCATTAATAGCCATTTACACACGTGTTAGTTACAATATTTTACCGTTGGCTGTATCTCACTGACCTAGAAAATCTAATATTCCACAAAAAAAATTAGATTAGTAACGTTTGACACATAATTTTTAACAATTATTCAGTAATGGCAATGGTATGGTGGTTACCCACTAAAATCGTTCATTAATAAAAATCATGCATTAATGGGGGTCATTTATGAATGATTTCTATACATTAACGTAACCTATTAATAAACGGCCAATGGAAATAGTATATTATGTTATTAGGAGTAGAAAGCGGCCGAGGCGCTAGCCGAGGCTAGGCAAGCTGGGTAAAACACAAAAAGGACGTTCTACTCCGAATGACATATACTATTTTTTCTTCAAGTGTTTCAAAGAACTTTTTGACATTTTTTATTGGAATTTTTAATTGCAGTTTGCAATTTCAGCCAAAGCTGGCTGTGTACACTACAAAACAAAAATAATACAACTGTCAAATAACAATTTTCAATATAATCTGTGTTGCTGTGACAACTGCCGCCGCCAGCGGTGAACTAAAACACTAACATTTTTTTACTAGTACAACAATAACAACATTTTTGTACTAGTAAGACAATGACCAACTTCTCTAGTGTGTGTACAGTAGCATAATTTGAATATTATAATACGCTCGAAGAAAAAGTTATATTACATATATCCTTAAGTAATGCCGCTAATGAATTTGAAGAATCTTGAACATAGAAGAGTAGGACAAAATTTCTCATACAACGAAAGAATACATACAATTTGGGCTAATATACAGAAAAGGGTAAAAATTCAAAATGTGTTTAAATAACTACAAAGCAGTACATTAGCCTTTTATTATTTTTGTGTATAAGAAAAGTTAAATTCGTTACTTATGTAACAAAATGAAAATTTGCATTTTACATCACCAATAACAACAATTATCTTACTAAAGAAGAATACTTTTATTTGATATTTACAATAGTATTACATGTAATTTGACTTAGGATAGTCACGGTTTAGTCTTAATCAGTGGTTTATCCAGTAATCATTGGGATGTCGAAGAGGTCGCCCACACCTTCACTGTCATACAAATTGAAGAGATAGTCTGCTTCGGAGGGCACTGGGCTTAAGCGGGAGAATGCACCACAACGATGGATGCCTTCCAAAAGGCTTGTTTCTTCCATGCCCAATCCTAAACCACCTATACACATAGACAAAGCATAATCATTACACTGTAAGTAAAAATACATTATTTAGGCCGGTATTTCCAACTCCATATAAAGTTTAGGATAATTATCTGTTAGATAAATGATATATCGCATCGAAATAATGACATAAATGATGTAAATTATATTTTAAGGGCATAATACAATACTGACCAAAATGAGTAAGAAAAGCTTAATCAACTTGTGTCCAATTTTGAATAGTTTCCGAAATAGACCATTTTCATTTAGAATGATCTAATGCAAATTTTTGAAACTTCAAACTGTATTCTCTACAAAGCGACCTATACTGATCACTGAACTACTGAACAGTCGACAGTGTCAGCTGTTACCGGCAACCTGTCAGTGAAGATGTGCAAAAATGAATTAAACATTACTGTATGCACTGTTGCATTCCGGGGCACAACAATGTATTCCAACCAGTGAACTCTATACTACTATGGAACGGAAACGATCATTGCTGACATGTACTACGTTTACATGCAGTTTTGAAAATGGTTTCAGTTTTCAGTCAAAATTACGCGAAACTGTTTACATGCAATTTTCAAAACAGGTTTATAGATTGATTTGAAAACAGTTTCGGCGCATGCGCATTTGGCTGATGAAAGTGACAGATCCTCTTCACTCCAAATCCTTCGATTTGCCATTATTCCAATTATTTTTTCTACTTTGTACTACTATGCACTAAAACTACACAACTGTCAGTTTATTCATAGGTTAGTAACACCAAGCAACACAGCGACAGAAACATTATGCTATGTACGCATGCGCAATATGGAAACTGAATTTTAAGTGTTTACATGACTAGTTTTGAAACTAGTTTCCAAGTCAAACCTAAGAATTTTAGTTTTGGTTTGAGATAATTCAAAACCGTTTTGACACTGTATACATGGCGTTTTCAAAACTAAAAACGTTTTGAAAACGGTTTGAAAACTGCATGTAAACTCAGTAATGGTACTTCAAATTTTTAGGCAACCCATAGTACGTGTAGATTTTTCCAGCGACCACAAAAATGTTTCCACAAGTGTATTTTAATTGAATGGTTGAGGAATTCACAAATAATGTTAATGTGAATAAGATAAATTTAAACAAATATACCAAAATATAATTGTAATAATACAATACGTTAATTTATTTATTATACAACAAAATAATACATATTGGCACCGAATTATTACGTGAGTAATAGTAAAAATACCCATACAGAAATATTTTGAAACCTCTGGAAAAGCGTGAGCTGTGCTCTGCGCATGCGTCAGTTGGTGGAATCTGGTGGAATTGTGACAGTTCGCATGACCTGCCCCTTACAATGCTATAGGTATAGACGTTTCCATTCCATGTAGTATAGAGTTCACTGATTCCAACCATGATTTTAGTAAAGACAAATACACTTTTTTTGGCAATGAAACTATGAAGTTAGCTAACCATATTATCAACATGTAAATAATTTCACAGGGCAGTTCGGACCTCTCACTCTAATCATGCGCCAATACTAGTGTAAATGGTCCATGGGGGTAGGAATAAATATGGTGGGAGTATTTGCAATCGCTAGTGAAGCATCTTCCCCGTCTACAATGTGTAGCTATGGGTGTAACTTTAGTTGAAGTCACAAAGTTGTTGCTGTCAACTCTTGAACTGCTGTATGCAAGTTTTCTTGCAATAATTTTAAATTCTTCATTCAACATAGGTAATTGTTTGCAGATTTTTTGAACAATGACGTTTTGTTGTGTCGTGAGGTGCTCTAATACGTCACGGGAAGACAGCACTCCAGATAGAAAAAGAAATGAAAATTGGAAGAAAAATTTCATTTTATCGGTATAAGAAAACTATTTATGACTAAACATTTATTATGATATAAATTTTTAACAATTTATATTTTTTATCTTGTCTGTATCTTGTGTAATATGTAATAATATAATTAAAAAATTTAATACATATTCTAATTTTTTCTAAGAGCACTTTTGCTGAAAAATATGCGTGTTTAATGATATTACTTGATATAAAACATTTCAATTTCAAATATTTAATTTTATATTTGCCACGCGAATCCCCACATCAATAAGTACGTTCAATGATCAAAAGTATTATCTAGTTGCTAGTGCTTGAATTATAGCGAAAAGGGTTGGTTTAATTACTGAACGACATTAAAGTTCACATTTAAGATTAAAATAAAATGCAGACGATTGCGTCAAAACAGATTTTGTTAACGAAATTGTAGTAGCAGTCACTTTGTACAGCCACACAAATATTCAGTTAAGAGCACTGCGCATATGCAATACAAAACTAAGATGTATGATACCAAAATACAACAAGAAATATAATTATAATAAACTTAATTTGAATATTATAGACCAATTTCTGGTTCTTTTCATTAATGCCCGGTTTTATAAAAGGGATTTAAATTTTTATCCAGGATTATAATTATAATCCAGGATTTTGCATATATTATTATATGTACAAAATCTCGGATTTTGAAACCCGAGATTAAATTTGTTTATAAAACCGGGCATAATTGTACAATTTCCGTCTTTATAATTTAAAGAAACGATTTCGCGCTGTTCGTTCATTTTGAATTTGGTATAGCATAAACCTAGCAATGTGTGCGTTCAATTCACTTAGCGCTAGCTAGCACTAGCGGCTTTTTCATTCTGAACGTACTGCTAAGTTCAGTTTTGCTCGAGCATCTAGCGGAAACCTCGAGCGCTTCTGATAGACGCTAGATACTTTTGCTAAGTTAAAAACGCGGGATTTATGAAAGCTGACTGAGTGTTTACGAATATTAGAGTAATGGAAAACTGATGAATTGGTATGTAATCGGAATAAGCATGACTATAATTGCTTTATTTCATTCCATTTTGGCAAGTTGTTTAAAAAATTATTTTTAAATAAATTCAGTAATGAAGCATTCATTTGAAATGTTGAGACTACTTCAGAGATTCCATTAAGAATATTTTGATTCTCAAATCCTTTTTTAAAAAATACTACCTAGTTAGAAAATGTCAAAATTATGTCGTTCAATTCTATCTAGCATTTTGCTACAACTTAGCGCTAGCAGTATATGCTATTTTCGTGTATTGAACGTACCCAGAAATCATATGCTAGCTAGTGCTCGAGCAAAACGTTGTCAGCTGATACTTAGCAGGCCGTTCAGTTATCTAGCGCTAACAGTCGCTAGCGAGCAGCTAGCTAGCGTTAGGACTATTGAACGTACCTAATGTGTATTAGAAGGAGCTACAGTACCTGCGTCCGTCCCCACTGTTCTTCGCTCCCTTTGCCCATAATTCAAGTTTAGGCTCTCTCCATATTTATTCCTATCTCCATGAAATGGTCTATTAAGCAGTAAAAAGTGAGTTTTTACGGGGTTTACCTCTGCTATCTCGAAAACTATAAGTTACGATTTTCATTAAATGCGACTTTTTGTTTACCTTTGAGAAGAAAATTTGGATGTACTTTGGATTTTCAAAAAAAAAAAAATCTAAGTAAAATGTTGTGACTATGAGCAATATTTAATTTTCAAATGCCTTTATACAACTTTTTATATAAATTTAGCTAATTTTGATACATAAAGATTTTCGTTTTTACGTTTTTCGTAATATTTTAAAATATTTTTTTGTATATTTATATTAGTTTTATTTGTTTGCTATTCTTTTAGACATCATTAACTATTCGACATTGAGAAAAATGTTTCATATAACATTTTACTTTATTTTTATAGCCTAGTAGCTGATACCCGCGGGCTTCGCAACAACACGATATTTGTGTTAATTTAGGAGTTATGTGCCCCCAAAAATGCAAGTTTACATGTTTAGTCTCGGCCAAAAATGGTTCAACATCACGATTTCGGTTAAAGATAGTGTTTATTTTTGCAAAAATGAACTTTCGAGGGTTAATGTGTAAATTCCCGATATAAAAGAGGTCATATTTCCAGTTAAAAATTCATCAAACCCGGGTTCAAAAATTGTACATTTTTGGCTAAAAATGTGAGGTTAAAAACTGTTGATATCTCGATTTCGGTTAAAGATAGTGTTAATTCTTGCAAAAACGAAGTCCGGAGGGTCGATTTGATATACTATTTTAGATGTGTCAAAATGGCTTTGCGAAAAATTTACTCAAAAAAAAAAGAATTTTATTGTGCTCTCAACTCTTCAGCGGTTTAAATTATTTTCATATATAATATCATAAGTGGTAAATTTTTTCCGGAAAAATTTTCAGATTGTTACGAGAGCTGGTTGCCTAGCAATTTATTGAGTGGCATTGACAAAAAAATTACGAGTTGTCAAACGAGTAATTTTTGATCAATGTCACGAAATAAATTGGCAACAGGCTCGAGTAAAGCAATTGGAAAATTTTTCCAGGATAAAATTTAACCACGAATGGTATTCGGATGACTATTTCCAAAATAAAAATCAGGTAATCATTTATATAATTTTTTTCTTGACAAAAATCTTGTAAATATTTATTGTGTTTCGAGGTATTATGTTTCAGTTTGCTTTATCAACGTTTTAAATATACTCCTGTCCAAATCGACTCGTTTTTAATAAAAACTGATAACACTGAAAATATACAGACTTTGACAGGTATGTAAACAATATGTTTCTAAATGTCAAAATTTTTTCGCTTATCAAAACTCACTTACTTGTAAAAATACGATATCTTATTGGCTTAAAGGGTGCGAAAAAACTTTTGTGACGGTATTTTGTCGAAATGAAACTTGGTAACTAGGTAAAATCCTGAATTTGGATTGGTTTATATATTTATGAGTGAAATAGTCAAATTAATACTAAATTCTTATTCTACGGGGTTTAACATATAAATTAACTCAATTCCAAATCTTAAAACTATCTGGACAAAGTTTTATTAAAATATTTCTAAAATGACGCTCGTTGCGAATTTTTCGCAATTCTTCCAAAACATCAAAACATATTTGGTTATGAATTCGGATGAAATTTGCAGGAAACACATAAAATCAACTGAAAATAATTTATTTATACTTAAAATTTGTTGAAAATGTTGATTTTTTAAAGAAAATATTTTATTGACAGCAGAAAAGTGTGGTTTTGACTTTTTAACTCTGTTAATAAGGCCGCTTTCGAAACTAATGCCAATGCTATTTTTATGCACACTTTGAAAACTAATTTTAAAAAAACTGCAATACTTCGAACTCTAACAACTTCTACGACACGTCCTGAAGCTGAAAGAACATCTCTACAAAATTTGGCGTCGATAAGTAAAACGATGTAGATTTGCCTAGCGGTTATTCTTTCACTTGTATATATGATTTACTGGCATAGACAAAATTTTGTTCGATCACTATCTTTTTCAGTTTCTTATCGATTCTAATACAAAATGGCCTCTAATCAAAAACACTGGAGGATCAGAGCTTCGATTTTGTACCTTTACATTCTACTGGATTACAAATTCTACCTGAATTGGGTAATATTAATTAATACAAATATGATTGTAACTCAATATTTCAAAATCGAGGCCCAGACCTATGTTGATTAAGCTTTTTTACTTATTTCGGTCATTATTACAAGGTGTAATTTTTAAAATGAGCTACCAAAAGTTTCTATATTAATGTATAGAAAAAAATCGTATGTACCCAGCACATTACCTTCCTTTAGTTCCGTGCTTCAGTTTTATGTTTTTTATACAAATTCCATACAGGGAGTTTCTTGCGAAAGATTCTACATTTGCAGTACATTACTTTCCGCCAGTTCTCTGTATTTTGTACAAATTGTATATTTAAAATTATAACATAAACATACTATGTTAATTGCACTTGACATTGATATCTGTTTATCAGAATTTTCTATTTTGGTTCTTTACCATGTACTTTATAAAACTCGTTTGGGTGACAAAAAGTACTTCTGACGGAAACTAATATCCTGGAACTATAAAATCTTTCGCAAGAAACTCCCTGTATGGAATTTGTATAAAATACATAAAACCAAAATGGACATTCCTCAAAATCAAATGACTTATATTTGTAAATAATTGTTTACCAAAGGACCAAAACAGAAAAAATAGTATAAAATACGTTTCATTAGACATTTTGGAGAACTTGTCCCCTTAGAAAACTCGCGGCAAGCCGCTCTTTTCTAATAGACGCGTGCGCTAAAATCATGTCTTATGAAACTTGTATCTTAATGTACTATTAATTATTATAGTAGCTGTTTCCATGATTAGCATAGCTGACTGCTTTACGATATTCGTACCTTTATAATTTTTAACTCTATTCGCAATCGAAATTAAAGTTAGTGGCGCTGATTTTCGAAACAAGATACCCGCCATACGATTGGTTTGACATATGACAGCTTATTTATTCACTGTGTTTTGTAGACTGTGTATACAAACAGAATTTTAAAAAATATATTTAGTTAAGGGTGATAAGTTTAAATATTTAATTATTAATTATTACACTACTCATTCAGTTGTCACTTATTCAATAAGGAGCTTGTACGATTGCTTTCCGTAGTATAGATTTGCTCCGCTAGAATGCAAATTTTATCTACGATTGCGAATATCCATTGAATATGAAATCCCATAGAGAATAAAATATTCTTTAATATTTATAACATACAGTGTTCAAAAAAAATCCTAACTCGGAGTAGGCTATGAACAAAGAAACGTATGTCAATTTAAAAGTATTTAATTTAATGTCAATTTGACATGAGATATTGTCAAAAATGTTATCTGAAGAAATCAAAGCTTTTCTTCTTGAATCTTATTTTAGAAATCGAAAGAAATTAGAAAACGACGAAAGTCAATAAGCTGTATCCTTCTTTATTGTCTTTTCCCTTTAAAATTACATTTTAAGATTAAATTTAACATCTTGATTTTTGAATTGTATAATGGTCAGACATACGTTTCTCTGTTCATAGCCTACTCCGAGTTAGGAATTTTATTGAACACACTGTACAATGGCTAAAAACAATATTTAACTGCGTTTTTTCAAGAAAATCTGTTAAAAACTTCAAATACGAGTACTTCTGGTTGACTAATTATAACCAAAATCTAATGACCTCTTCATATGGATGAAAACTCGAGGAATACGAAAAAAAATAATTTTTGAACAGGAGGTATTGAAGTTATGCGATCCGAAAGAATCATCACACAAACACACACGCATACACATATACATACAAACAAACATCGTAAAAATAGTAAAATCGTATTCTATAGACTCTAAAACGTGCTTAATCATTAAAAACTCATCATCGAATTTTTTGACCAAAAAAATACCTTCCTTCGACGGAAGGTAAAAAGAATTGGTGCATTGTCATGTTTTGCTAACATGAAGAAAAACCAAAATAATTATAACAAATAAAATGCAAATAATAGTATATTAAGTATTAAGAACGGTAAGGACAGTTTACCTGAAAGGTAAGTGAAGCACATCACTTACCGACGTGAGTGACATTACCACACACTTACCGTTCAGTAATTTGTAGATAAGACCTAGTGTCTTGGAAACACTATCGGTAAATATAAAAAATAACCCGATCGTGCAAAAACGTTTATTAATGAGCTTCCTTAAGTCAACTGTTTTGTTACTGTCGTGTCAGTATCATGGTTAATGAGATCTTAATCTCGCAAATTTTTAAAATTAATTTGTTGCTTTATATGCAAAAATTCGAAATTTTCTTCTATATAATATGCACTAATTCTTCTTTCTATAAATTCATATAGAAACTTTTGGCAGCTACAAAACTGTTTTACTGTTATATGACCCGTTTTAAAAATTACACCCTGCTACCCTGCATATGCCCTTTAAGTTTTTATCCGGTTGAAAACTACATATCCTAAATAATTCATATTTTGAATTACCCTGTATATATTTCTTATATATATTTGGAAAGATTTGTTATACAAATATGTAAAAATTCATATGGTTTAAAATAAATTTCAATAACATACAATTGATTCCTACCTGGTGGAATATTATTGAAGATAACTTGAGCTTCTAGTAATTCCTGATCCTCTTCATCTTCCGTATCTGTACTAGGCGTATGTTTAGACGGTCTTCCGACCTTTTTCTTCACATTCGTTTCCACATATTCTTCCTTTATAACTACATTAGCAGGAAGCTACAACATTCAAAAATTTAGAATACATTAATTTTTATTATTTTTGGACGATGCAAAAAATATATACTCAGGTGCAAAGAAAAGGGTATTTTTTTAAAAAATTATCTCCATGACTATAAGAGCTACGAAGCAATGCATTGTTTAATCAGAAGAAATACACTGGTCACTAGATACAGACAAATATGTATTTTTTTTGTTTTTACAAAACTTTTATTATAAGTAGTAAGAATTCTAGATTTTTTTTTTCTTGTTTATGGCACTTTTTGAAGTTCTTTCGAATGGCAATACTCTTTTTTATTTATCACTATTGAATTGCAAACTACAGTATTTACTAACCTTACAATATCATGTTTGATGATTATTACTGCTCATTAAATAAATCGATAAGTACCTTCTGTTACCTTTTTGTACACTGCAATATTCTGTTTTTCATTGGACGAAATTAAAAGTTTTATTTAAAATGCTGTTAACAAAAACGAAAATAAAATGTGGCCCATTTTCATTGCACCTAAATAGTTTGGAAATGCGGAAAACGTGATTTCAAAACTTGCATTCATTCGAAAATCACTAATTTCCCGCACTCGTTATAGAAATGTTACCCCAGTTTGTGAATCGGTTGGTACGAAATGAGCTAATGGGTCGGTTTCGGTTCCTTCGTGAACTAAATAAGCATTTATTGGACCACTAGACGACTTTAGTTTGACGCTGTATGAGTTATTAACCGGTGCAAACTAAAATATTTAAATAGTATTGGAAATTTTTGTAATATTAATTTCTTACCATGTCTAGTCCAGAACCGGGTGGAGCTCTAATAGGAACACTTCTGGTATCACTAAAAGCAGTATTTACATCTGAAACAGTTAGATACAAATATTGACTGTTATCCAAATCATCTCGGATATTCGTAATGCTTTGTTGTATCCATTGTTTGTGTCTATCGAGCATTTGTTCGTATTCCTCTAATTTGGAAATCTCTCGCTTTAAATGCGATAATTTTTCCCCTATTTCTTGGGTGTTACAACCCGGGCCAGCACCTCTAAAACACAATTATAGTAACACAACATAACCTATCTTATGGAAAATTACATACTTCCATTGGATACTGTTTTTGCTCTTCTTTTCTATTAGACCAATGCCCTCTAAAACGTTTGTAATATCGTATATTCTACGTTTTTGTCGTACTGCTAAAATATCTGCAGCCTAAAGATGTAATAAGTATAAATAAATATGTCAAATATGCTAAAAAAAGTCTTACTAGTTTTAAGTCGAGTACTCCATCTTTAGCTTTTTGTAATAAAGACACAAATCGCGTCGTTAATAAACCTAAAGACTTTTCAAAACGACTTTGTTGATTTTCACTCATTTTCAACTGTTATTTTTTAAACAATCGCGTCAAACATTATCTCGTTTGAAGTTAGGTACACAGACTAACATCCAGACACAAAAATAACTATATATTAAACTTATTAAATAAGTTTGCGTATTTAAATAAATGTATTACATCTAGAACAAAATTAAACATAATATTTGGTACTTTAAAATTATTTATTTTGTTTAATTTTTAATATTGTATGGAAGAAATATAGGGAAAATTAATTGCACATGATTGGTAAACTTTTAGTTCTGTTTTAAAAATGAAATTTTTACTTAAACTTTATTTTAAACAACTTTCCCAACAATAGTATAATAGCGTTTACTTTAAAAGTATTTAATAATGCTTATTTTGTACGGTTTAAGCTGTTGCCGATTTGTACCAGCAGATGTCATATTTTAAACTTAATGGGTTCGTTCAAGTCAAAGCCTATTTTCAACTGCTTATGAATGTTGAATATAGGGTGCGGGCAAACAGCTGTTTTAAGTGTCCTTGAAAACATATGTGCTGGAGCCCCACTTGTCAAAGTGACAGTACAGCCATTTTGTTGTGTGTTGTGGTGCTTGTCGTTTGTGTTGTATTTTTCTAGAATCTCAATGTTTAATGTAAAACAACGCAACATACAACAAAATGGCTGTACTGTCACTTTAACAAGTGGGGCTCCAACACATATGTTTTCAAGAACACTTAAAACAGCTGTTTGCCCGCGACCTATAACTAAAACAAAATAAAAATTCCTATATTACTTGCTTGCATGCAATTAAAATAAACAAACGACTAATATTTGTACCAAAATTTTAAAAATTATCTACCCGTTTTCATTTAAAAAATAAAAAGAAACTTCCTTTTTTAGATGGCGAATAAACAAAAAGTATAGGGGTTTCCACTATTTTTTTATTTTTTTATATGCTATTCCTCATGAAAACTTATATCTATTAGAATAAATAAAACATTTTTTTTATACCAGGTTTTCTGTAAAAAAATTATTGAAAACAGTATTTTTTGCAACTCGTTTGAACGGCCATTTTTACCGCCCCGGCAGCGCGTAAATGCCCGGCTAATGTAGCCAATGCTTAACAGATGGTGTATGATGGTCTGTGCTCTAGAGTCAGTAGTGGCGTCATCTGTCAATTGATGGTGTACTAACACTCTCCTATTACAGTTTTCTTGAACAACGCATAGAGGTGGGGATGGAAGTTTTCACCAAACAATGTTTTATTTCAAACATTTAAACTGTTTGTTTGTGATCTGTGTTACATAGTGATTCAACTCAAAAATTGTGTCTGTTTATACTGCAACTGTATCTGGTTAAGTGTGTTTTAATAAAGGAATACATACATTATGGTGGTGAAATATTTTATGGTACCTATTTGCGGAAATAATTCTTTAAAATGCAAGGGAATTTGTTAGTTTATTCATAGTTTAAACGAATCGCTCCTGTAAATACTAAATAAATACTAATACTAATAATAAATTACATGACAAAGAAAAATATTTTTACACACAAAATAGATATTTTTCAAAGGAATAAGTTTCAAGTATACTAGCATACATAATTTATAATTTAGTTTGTTACGAACCTTAGTCAAAAATTCCAAATCCCTCGTCGACTGAACATCTGGGTAATATTAAGGCTTTCTTTCGTGGAATATTTGTATCCAGGTTTTTCCACAAATATTCTTTTACGGCCATTTCAAGTTGTAAATAACTATAGGCAAAAGCATAGCTTCTGGTAATCCCTTGAATACGCTGTTGGAGATTTAATAAATTCCTTACAAATATTTAATCCACGAAATACAATAATCTATTAAATACGTATACCTTAGAAAATACTTTTTCAATATAACATACGGCAAACAATAATAATTGTATTGTATTCACAATTTTAACTAGTTTAGAATATCTACTAACCTTCAATATTTTTTAAATATAGTGTTCTAATTTGAATGTGCTGCCATCTATTATCACATAGGAAGATATTGAATGTATTTGATGTATGTAGGTAAAATCGAATATTGTAAACTACTCCCATCACACACACATATATTGCCGGATAACATAGAAACTAAAATCGATCCGGACCGTGACGTCACTGGCTGGCAGCGTTTCAAGCGTAATAAATTGTTTTCATTCATTTTTAAAAAATTGGAAACATATTTAACCATTTAATTAGTGTTTTCAGAAATGTTTTATGATATATTTTAGTGTAATAGTGTTATTTTACACTATTTTGATTACGGTGGAAACCCCCATTGTTGATAGACAAAATTTATTTGGATAATGAAAGAATATAATTTCATGTTTTAAATCATACAGTTTTAAACAAAACATCTTGAAGGCGGTGGCCACCGTTCTCTAAGCAATGATGATGCAACCGATTTCTGAAGTTCCTCTCTACTCGTTCCAACATTCGGGCTACTTCCTGCCGAATAAGATTCTTCAGCTGAAGCGGGATTGTAGGGCGGTGTTTTTAAACCTCTGCCTTGAAAAAAAAATAACGGCGTTAGATCGGGAGAGCGGGATGAGCCGTTATGGGAACATTGCCCTCACAACTCTAATGCCATGTGATTTTTTCTGTGGATATCTCAAGGTCTATAACCCTGCTCCAGAGAAGAATCTTATTCGGCAGGAAATAGCCCGAATGTTGGAATTATAAATCACTTGCGTCAATGCATAGAGAATGGTGGTCACCACCTTCAAGATATTTTGTTTAAAACTGCATGATTTAAAACTTGAAATTATATTCTTTCATTATCCAAAAACAAATTTTGTCTATCAGCAATACTTTTTATTTTATTCGCCTTCAAAAAAAGAAAGTTCCAGGCCCAACCTTAATATATTTTTAAGCTTTGATAACTGTTTATAACATAAAATGAGTAGAAAAAAAAACGTACATATAAGGTCGGCCTGTGTAACAATGATTATATTTTTGTATTGCCAAATTTATATCAATAATTTCATTTCACATTAACCATTTCAAAATTATCTAGAAACAAAAGACAGGAGTAATAATAAAATTTTCAATAATAATTTCTGTTAATATGAATGGCAATCAAAATAATTTCCAGAAATTTTCTTTATAAAAATGTTTAGGTTTTAATCGTTTATCACAATTTAAATAATCAGCACCTCTTCTCTTCGACCCTTTTCAACCAAAGTAAAGATGAGAAATAAGAAAACAAAAAGTTCCGGGATACTAATCATTAATAAGGGAAGTAGTGGGATGGTTTCACGTTTTAAAAAAAAGTAGTGGGATGCCATCCCGCCCCATTCCGCCTTACTTCCGCCACTGCAAATCGCCCTTGTTTATTTTTCTACAGTAATTTAAAATTTTACACATTTCCTGCAATCAGTATTTTAATTTTCTAGGCAAATTTATCAAATGAACTGAGGTAAAAATTGTACGCCAGCAGTCGGTGTTTCAAGTGTCAGATCGGAATGTACCATATGTAGTATACTAGTGAACGCAGAAAAACGAAAACGAGCCCTGGAAAATCTGGTCTAGTATAATAGTTAGGAAGGCACTTATAGAAAGATAGGTTATTTAAACCCTGAAGTTTGGAATTATTCAGAATAATGGCCGGTCTCACTGACCGTGCGCGACTACTTGTAGGGTTATAATCAATTTCTAGTAGAGCTTATTATTTATTTTTGATTTTCTATAAAAAATATTTATGAAAATTCAATAATTTGAGAAGGTATATTTAAATATTTGTAGCATCTATGTTATTATTCCGATTGCAACAAAATTTTGGGTATATACATATATAAATATAGTATTTACAATTTTCTTCTGGGAGGGGTCCAAAATTATGGTGAGGGAAGGAATTCAGAAAAAAAGGCGCCTCAGGCGAAAAAATTTTTTTACTCAAGGTCAAATGCCTTATAATTGAAAATTACATTTTTTCAAGGGATGTGAAGCTGCATGTTTTCCTCCTTTTATATACAAAAATAAATTACCAGATCACACAACATTTTAGAAAAGAGAATATATTTAACAGATTGTTGACTTGGATAAACACAACACAATATGGTGTGACTATTATATAGGGCATATGTTTCATCACATTAGAAGAAAAATGCTAGACAGGTTATGTTTATGTTCGATGGATCTGGTCGAAACAAATGTATTATCTGCCATTTAAATTTTCTATTCAATGTCTACTATTATAAGTAGTGAAAAATTTAAACAGGATGCTCAAATTAAGGTGCAACCTGACAGTCGTATGATGCAGTGCTGGTTGCAGCGATTAGGGAAACTTTAAAATCGAAATATTATTTTAATCTTATAATATTTTTAGTAAACTAAACTCAAATAAATTGTAAAATTATCAATATTATTAAAATTTGTCAAAATTTATTATAAAAATTTGTAGTTAATGTAATAAAATTGCAATTTTATTACAAAATCGTAAATTACACAAATTTCACCCTAGATATTTTTTTAAAAAAAACGTATATAATAGCAATTTATTCATGGATTATACACAACAAATTTTAAAAAATTTGATCTTCTAAAAGGTATTGAAAATAAATAAAATTTAGTTTTTTATTTATTTTCAATACCTTTTAGAAGATCAAAACGAGTTACATGACGAGTTACAGAATACACCCCAAACATTTAATCTGGCTTGCAGCAATGTACAGTAGATGTCGTGAACCTACTTACAAAATTTGATTGTATTCACGTACGCTCACGGTCAGGGTCTCTATCTTTTATCCTTTACGCACTCATTGCATTTTGCATTTGAAGCATGCCTCAAACAGCTCCTTGTCTAGCGTACGTATTGCTTACCGGAATGAAAGCTTTATCAAAAACATTAGGTATTATACTATTATTCAAGAGGCAAGCGTTGCGGGGTGTAAATTAGGTAAACTGCATTACAAATTAGTTATGGTGGTGGCTTAAATTGTTCTTTTGATATTTATAAAGACTGGTATTAACGAAATAAGTTTAAATTTAATTTACATAAAATTATTAATTTGTTAAAATAATAATAGTTATTTCTTGTCTGGTCCTGCCATCTGCCTACCCAGACAAGCATCCACTGGAGGAGTCCGAAGAAAAAATATTGAAATATTTTATCCAAACTCAAAATATATACTCTTAAAAAAGTCAATATTATAATCATTACTATATTACTCTACAATCTTTAGAGGACTAGTTCCAATCTTCGTGGTTTGAAAGCCATTTGTTCTATAATTTCGTCCGTAGTGAGTTCAACGCTTGGAAATAAAAAAAAATCTGGGGGGGGGGGCTCCCGGACCCCGTGGACCCCCCCCCCGTAAATACGCCACTGTGTAAATAAATACATAGATTTAAAAAATAGGGCTGTGAACAACTGATTAGAAGTTCTCTAGCATATTGTTTATTAATTATTTTGGAGAAAAATTCTTCTAATAAAAATGCCTATGGTTAATTTTTATTATTTTTATTTGAAGTAGTTTAATGTTTACTTTAAAATAATCCATAAACTTTGACATTGACATAGATAAAACATTGCTAGTCGACTGCTCGCTAATCATCCTCAGTTGTTCATACTAATGGCCAATATGTTTAATATTTACACTTCACTTAGGCACCAGTTAATAATATTTTTCTTCCATTTCTTCAAAGCTCACAACTCCCAACCAATCTTCAATGGTCTGTGTTTCAAAATAATCATGAATTGCAGCATCAATCTTGTTTTCTTTTATGGTGTCTCGTGGTAGCGTACCTGAGTGTCTGGTCACAAATCTGGGGAACCGGGTTCGATCCCGACCGACGTCAAATATTTCTAATTTAAAATGGCACAAAATTGACCCCTGCGGTGCACTCTCCACGCCTGGTAAATGCCCGTACGGCACAAATATGTCATCATCAATACTGAAATCTGTGTACAAAGCAGATTGGCACACCCATAGCAATGTGTAATAGGCCGTGATAATATTTTTTAAATAATCTCTTCTTTAGATGAAAACTTTCTACCATTAAATTTTTGTTGTCCAAATATAGCCAAAAGTCTTTCACCTAAAACTGGTGTTGATTTGAAAATGCTCTCTGCATGGTTAATTTTATATATTCACCATTGACGTATTATAGAAATGGACGCAACGTAGGTACTGCTTTACTGTATAAGCATTGACGCACACCTTAGAAAAGGATAGAGCTAAGTTAGGGGCAAAGTCAAAATATTAAAAATAACACAGAGTGCTTAGGAATATTCATCTCATTCATCATAAATGACAATGTAAAATATAGTTCATATTCGATTTAACATAAAATATTTCATTCGTATATTAAATTATTTGTAAAAATAACAAAACTTTTACTTTAGCTAATATTATTTATTTAAAACTATTTTTATATACATTTTTGGTATAGTCCGTCGATTAAAAATGATTTCTGCATCACAGAATGTTTGGATGGCTTAAAATTGTCTTCTAACTGCAATAAGTCAGTCTGTTCACAGTTCATCTTTGTGAAATTTTATGTCTTTTTGATAACGAACTGTGCATCCATTTGCACTGCATGACATTACCATTTTAAAAGAAATCTGAAATATAAATGAAATCACACTTATATGCATAGCATGAATGACATTGACATATTACATAATACATTTATATAATACGTCAATGATGAATGACATAACCTGAATTACCAGCAAACTACATTCAAATTATTTCTATTTCACATTAAATCAAAATTACTCACTTTGTATTGTAACTAACTCTTAGTTAGAGATATGAATATTATTTTTACTAATATTCTGAGGAAATATATTGCACTTTTACTAGTTGTCACTACTGTCAGACCAGCAAACAAAACAACAGACCGCAACAATGTTCTTGTTTGACGTTGCCCCGCTTTTCTATCTTTCCTTTTCTAAGGTGAGCGTCAATTCCTCTCTCTCTACGTTGGGTCCATTTATGTAATATGTCAATGATATTCACTCACAAAAACATTTTTGTGGAGACCAGCCACCTACTCACCTACACATCTACCACTAACTAACGACACGTAATTACTGATGAAGTGATGCAACTCATTCATTACACTTAAATATATATTTATTTGTGTAAATTGGGAGATTCAGTAGTGTTCATTCATAGTGTAGAGCTATGGTTTCATAAAATATATACAATGAATCTAAACTATTGTTTTACGATTTATCTTTCTCATATTCGCAAATAAATAAACAAGTGTTGTAGAGTTTAAAACGGCATATTTTATAGTAATAATAATAGAATATTATTTATGTATCGTGTTTGTATTCATAATTTGACGTTTTGCATCCATTTTCTTTGATTATTTGTATTTTAAATAAGAATTTCTGTCAGTGGCGGCGCCAGGATGTAAATGTAGGGTGGGCACAATCTAAAGATGGTTGGGCACCAGGGGGGGGGGTCGTAATAGGTTATGCAAAGGTAACCAGAAAAAAAGGCGCCGTAGGCAATTTTTTTTCTACCAATGTCAAATGCCTTATTATTGAACGTTAAATTTTATCAAAGAATGTGAAGCTGCATGTTTTCCCCCTTTCATGTACAAAAATAAATTGCCAGATCACAGACCATTTTAGAAAAGTGAATATATTTAACGGATTGTTAACTTACCTGAATAAACTGTGAAAATTGAATATCACCTGCACTTCTACTATTGCAATTAGGTATATTTTAACTGACATCCATACTACGTAATCAAAATTTATATTCGAAAAACAGGCAATCAAATAGCTGTGCAAAATACATTATTAAATTTTATTCTTAATCTTAAATTATAATATTTTCGATTGTTTGATTTTGTTTTTTTTTTATCAAGTTACGGGAGGGGTAATTACCGTCTTAATCTCCCCTTCCGTGTATACGCGCCTATTGGGCACCCATTTATTTTAAATAATAAAGATACGTACCTATATAGTTTTTTTCATATACACACATAAAACGATATAAAGACGAGGGTATCTAAATTTAAATAATTACATATACCGGGTGTTTACTTTATTATGAATTACAGGTAATATGTACAATGGTGAAATTTTCATACGGCTGTAATTTCTGCCCTATTAATTTTATAACAAAAGTGTAAATACAAATAATGTAGTAGGTGGACACTTGGGTGGGCACAAGACTTTCTAGCGTGGGCACGTGACCACCCTGGCCCCCCCCTTAGCGCCGCCACTGATTTCTGTTCTAAACTTGTTAGTTGGCTGTGCATGTGCATAGAGTCGAGTTGCCAGGGTTGCCGGTGACGTCACATCAGCACGTCTGTTTCTGTGTATACATCACAATTAGACAAAATACGAGTATGCCTACATATATCACAAAATAAGTAATATGCCGCGATGATATATTTATATTATTTATACATTTTTTTAAGTGATAATCTTTATTCAGTTTAGCTCATGTAATATACCTATATCTTCCGTGTTTTATTCTTGAAAATATTTATACAAATACGTGAACATTAATATTAGTGTTGAAAAAATATTCGGAACTGCAGTCTATTATTTCTTTATTTTCAACTACGCCGACGTTTCGATAGTAGGTACAACTATCTTCTTCAGCGCTAGTTAGATAGTTGTACTATCGAAACGTCGGCGTAGTTGAAAATAAAGAAATAACAGACTGCAGTTCCGAATATTTTTTCAACCTTCATATCCCATCAGTTGACTATCAACAACCTTTTCATTAATATTAGTGTAGTGTAGTGCACGCGAAATTGATATTCCAATTTCATGAGACTGAGATGCTAAGCAGATGAGGTCCGGTGTCTTTCCTTGAGTTCCTGATTTCGATTTCCAGAAGAGCAGAGAACTTCTATGCCTCTATTGGCCAAATTGGACTGATAGGGGCGAGGTTTATTTTTTATTTATTTCTTTTTCTCTTTACAATTGGCAATTGAAGTTTTGAATTGTGTGTTTAAACTTTTTATATGTATGGTTTTCACTTCAAGTTTATAGATTATTTATAGATACTGTAGGTAAATTCGCGCGCGGTTATAGCAACTATTATTATATAGGCCATATTTAGAAACTTCTAGTTTTAGATGAATTTATATTTTATATTGAATAAGTAGATAGGGTTAGAAATATTAATAACCAACATGTTTTATTTTTTTAGGTTGTCTAATATTTTCCCTTTCAGTATAAGTTAAAGTTATTAAAAGTTTAGTTTTCACAGTTTCTCGTTGGAGTTATCTTTCAGCATTTCAGAAAGTTGAGTTCCAATCTTATTCTCAGGTCATTTTTATGATTGGTTAGTATTTTTTAAATCTTATATTTAATATAATTTTAAATTATATTATTGTTGTTTCATTTGGTTCTACGTTCTATGGAATAAATTACATAGAAAACAGAAAAATATTAAATTTCAAATTATTGCGACGACAGTTTCAGTTTCATAGGGTTTCAATTTATTTTCTTTTATTTCCTGTTTTGATTATGTGATGAAATAGATAAATTGATGTGACTCCATTTGAGGAGCTTTTTGCAAAAACAACCATAGTCCAAATATTGTAAATATGACTTTTAGCAACATCTATTTCCAACGATAACAAACAGTCTGGTCAAAATGTTTCTCGCAAGTTATTCTATTTTAAAGTTTGCACGTTTCTGCAAAACATACAAAAATGACTAATTATTATGTAATTGCTCATTAATTCTTATTTTTCTATTTCTTAACATCCAGTAACTAATTTTGTAATATTTAAAAATGCGCCTGAAGTCCTTAAAATCTTTAACAGTAATGAAGCTGGAAAGTTTTTTCTGTAATTATTTAAATTTTTTTAAAATGAACTAAGGTTGTTTTTGCCGAAAGATCTTCAATTATTATCAAATTCCACAGTTTGAGAATAAAATGAGGTTAACATATATACGGATATTAAAAACATTCTCGTGTGTGTAGAAAAAGTGATATTAATTTTTTTATGTATTGTTATAGACAATATTACCTGTAAACGTATCTATTAGATCCGGCTTGAAGCGACAAACACCGAAAATAATACAAAGTAATTACTCCACGAATTACTCCTGTCAAAAAATATATATTTTATTATTATTTTCATATACAGTCACCTCGACAACTACTACATTATTATTTTTGTTTGTTTTCGCCTACTTAAAATTTTTAAAAATAAAATTTTCTTCTAGTCGGCGTAGTCGGCGGCGACATTCTCTCCCGCGGTTTTGGCTCCGGGGGGCCAAAACCCATTTAATGCTCCAATATTACAGACTTTTACTACTGGTCTTTTATTAGTTCCAGTAATTGTCCGAACATCGACCACCCTAATTCTATTGTCCTTGCCTTTGTACAATTTTGTCACAATTCCTTTTTTCCACTCATTCCTTGCTACATTTTCGTCTAATAATATTACCATATCATTTTCTTTGATTGGAGTTGTTTCTTTATTCCATTTGCTTCTTTGATTCAATATTGGAAGATATCCTTTAACCCATCTTCTCCAAAATTCTTCTGCCAAATTTTGTGCTACTTTCCAATTATTTAAACTTATATTATGTTGACAAAATATGTCTGGTGACGTTTCTGCTGCAACGCCCTTTAATAAATGGTTTGGTGTAAGTGCAGTTAAGTCATCTGGGTCTTCAGAAATTCGTGTTATTGGCCGAGAATTTACCATATCCTCTGCTTCACATAAGAGAGTGTGTAGCACTTCTTCTTTCGGTGCTTTACACTTTAAAATTGCCGTTAATGCTCTTTTCACACTTTGGACCATTCTTTCCCAGCTTCCTCCCATATGAGGAGCTGATGGTGAGTTAAATCTCCATTTGATTCATTTCATCGCCATCTCTTTACAAATTAGTTCTTCATTCATTTTCTTAATAGCTTGTTTTAATTCTTCATTTGCTCCTCTTAAATTCGTTCCGTTGTCACTATAAATTTCTTGCGGTGCATCTCTTCTACATATGAAACGACGAATAGCATTTATTGCTGCACTTGATGTTAAATCACTTGCGATTTCAAGATGTACAGCAGGGCCCGGACAGTCTTATACGTAACTAAGGGATAGAGTTTGATAGTTCAATGATGTAAAACTAGATGGCAGTACCATTCAATTTAGCGGCATTTTATGATGTTTTGAAGATCACGTAGGCTTAAATAAAAGAATATATATATTAAAAATATTCTTTCAGTTAATGTCAAAGTGATGTTAAAGTTTGCGACAGAACTTATTAACAATTAATTGATATAATCTTTTTAATTAAATTATAATAATGAAAGAAATGAAGTGCATTGTTCCTGGTTGCAGTAGATCCAGTCAAAATAATCCCGCATCAAGATTTTTTAGCTTTCCTACCCGTAATCCCTTTTTTGAAAAATGGTTGGAAAATGTGAACTTTATTTAATGTAAAACCAAAAACCACTACTGCGCATTATTGAATTTGTGATTTTCATTTTACGGCCGAATGGTTTACAACACATTTACGAATAAAATAAATTCGAAATGTTGTACCTACAATAATTGCAATGAAGGTATGTATTTTACATTTACTGTATATTTCTACATGACATGTGCATAACTGACACCTGATTGTCTTATGCTAGCCGAGAGAGATTCACAAGTCAGAAGTCTTACACACATCATCAAAAGTATTCCCGAAATTCATTGAGTTTACCCAGAGAGAAGCAAATCCTGTGATATTTTCTACATTATCACCACGGCGCGAATTGGAAAAAACATTGGATGCACCAAAATTTTCGGGAAGAATTCGGAAAAATCAACCTGGGAGTATTTTCAAAGGAATGGGCATGACAAGAGCGAGAGATTTGTCTCCCAAGAAAAGAAAAATATATGGACAATATTTAAAAGCACAAAAATGAATAACAAATTTAAGAAAAACCGGACCACGAAATTTATTTAGAGACACTTAATTTTTCTCAAAATAAAATACTCAAACAAGTCGAAAAAGTTCACAGGATGCCTATTGTAATCAAAGCTTTTATTAATAGTTTAGTAACCAATTATAACAAAAAACCTCTTGCCAGACAAAATAATATTATTGATTCGTATATATCTAAGTATGGCAAGGTTTCTTTTTATATGTAAACAACAGTTTCGATTCAAATATCCTACATTTAAATAGATTTTTAATTCATTCGTTGTTTGTACCTACATTTTAACACATTGTAATTTGTAAACTCTTTAAAATCTTCTGGCGTAAGATGGTAGGCGAGTGGAGTCGCAATATTCTAGTTTTGTCAAACTAAATTAATATAAATATATCAATACGGTTTATTACCCAGTTTTGAGTGTGCCGATCTGAATTTTATTCGCAGATTTCGGTAATGAAAACATCTATGTCGTTAAAGGCGCTTACTAGGCATTATTTCACATGCTCTTAATTTTATGGTGGAGAAAACACCACAGAGCTCACTTTTGGGCTATTTGAAAATTGAAAATCATTTTCAAGTCGATCGGAATCGAACTCGAGCACTTTCGAGTTTGCAAATCATATGATTGTCCCTATAGACATATTCACATGCTGCTTGCATGCATAAATCCAACCAAAAAATGTGTAAAGCTTCACCCTAACTGCTTAGCCATATTTATTTATAAATGAATATAAAATTAAAATAAATATTAAATAATATTATATATCGTCACAGCGCTTTGTCTATTGTTGCGTGTACGAATTTTTGTTTAAGTAGATGTTAATAATATCAAAATATTTGTAATTATACTAATTTTACAAATAAATAATTTTTGAAAAAATAAATTCTTTTATTTATTATTTAATATTAAAAAATAATATATTTTAGATTAAGTGAGCCATGGTTGCCATGGTTTTTTACTTTTAGTACGATGATGTAAATGTAGATGGCACAAAAAGTCTATCTTAAGTCAAATACATAGGACTGTCCGGTCTCTCTTTAGATATTTGGTCGGTGATGTACAGCACGAATTACTAAGCAGGTAAATATAACTCCATACCTTTTCAGTCTTTTTCGTCCTACTGTTACTTCCAGCGGTCCAAAATAGTCCATTCCAGTAAAGGTAAATGGTTTAACTTCACTCGTAATTCTCGCTGTAGGAAGATCTCCCATTATTGGTGCTTGGGGTAATGTGTTCTTTATTTTGCAATGAAAACAATTTCTTTTGATTTTCTTTATTAGTTGTCTTCCTTTTATAATCCAAATTTTTTTACGTAATTCGCTCAAAACTGTTTCTTGGCCTATATGTCCCATTTTTCGGTGGTAAAATTCAACTAATAATTGTGTAATAGGATGAGAATAATGAAGAACTGTTGGATGTTTTGTTTCCGCGAGTAGATCTTTTGAATTACAAATTCTTCCCCTCATTTTAATTAGGTTGTCTTCTAAATATGGCGAAAGATTTATTAATTTTGAGTTCATTTTCAGTGTTTCTCCTCTACTTAATTTATTATATTCTTCGGGAAAACTTTCTATTTGAGCAATTTTTAATAAAAACATATCAGCTTCTTGCAGTTCTTCGACGGATAAAGTTGTTTGAGTTATTCTTAATTTTTTAAATATCTTTATACTTCGTAATAACCAACCAAACGTTCGCCAAAGACGTTCATATTTAGAGAAACTTGTTGTATTAAGTAAAGAAATTTGTTCAAATGTCGCCATATTAATTTCTGTTTCATTTAGTTTTTCTTCATATATCTCTTCTTCTTTATTTTGTGGCCAATGTTCTTCGCGCAGTTTTAAAAATTCCGGTCCATTTAGCCACCTACCTTCGACAGTAAGATTAGGTGGTTTAACATCGCGGGTAGCTTCATCTGCAACATTTTCTTTTGAAGGAACCCATCTCCATTGTCTGACGATTGAATTTTCTAATATTTCACCAACTCTATGTGAAATAAAAACTGGATGCCTTCTCGTACTCGTTTTAAGCCAGTTTAAAACAGTTTGTGAGTCTGTCCAAAACGTTATTGAATCAAACGTCATAGAATGCCCATTTTGAACCAATTTAGCTATTCGGCTAGCTAAAACAGCTCCTTGTAACTCTGCTCTTGGGATCGTAAGTCCTTTTATTGGAATGACTCGTGCTTTCGCCATTATCAAATTTACTGTTACCTTATTATTTCTTGTTTCCACCCGGATATATGAAACTGCTGCGTAAGCTTGTTGACTTGCATCAGAAAATATGTGCAGTTCAACGTTCTTTGCTTCTGCTATATTTTGGCTGTAGGGTCTTTCTATTTTCAAATTCTTTAACTCCTGTATTCTTTGTAACCATTTACTCCATTTTTGTCCTAATATGTCGTTTACTGTCTCGTCCCAATCATAATCATCTCTCCAGACGTCTTGAATAATTATTCTTCCTTGAATAGTGAAATGTGTAAGTAAACCCAGGGGATCGTATAGGGACATTACTATTTTTAGAATTTCACGTTTCGTAGGCAGTCTTCTATTATTTATTAATTCTGGATCAACTCTATTGAAATTTATGGAGAATTGGAGAACATCTTCCTTTGAATTCCAATATAAGCCTAAAATCTTTTCCATTCTAATCTCTGAAAATTTATCCTTTTCAAGGTTTATAACTTCTGCATGAAGATTGGCTGGAATACTATCCAGTACTAACCGAGAGTTACTTATCCAGTTTCTTAATTCAAAGGCTCCGTTTTCATGTACTCGTACTTCTCTCACTTCTTTTATTAATTTAATCGCTTCTTCTTCTGTATCTGTTGAGTCTAAATAGTCGTCCACATAATGATGATATTTTATAGCTTCATAGGCTTGTGGATATTTATCCACGTGTTCTTCTGCATTTAAATTTTTAATATATTGTGCAATAAATGGTGATGACACAGCGCCAAAAATCATCGCTTGCATCACATAGACGTCCGGTTCTCTATCTCTATCCATTCCTCTCCAGAGAAATCTTTGCGCATCTTGATCTTCCTTTCTTATGTTTACCTGGTGAAACATTTCTTTAATATCACCAGCAAATGCTATCTTCTTTTGGCGAAAATTAAATAATGTTCCTATTAGTGACGCTACTAAATCAGGACTCTTTAAAAGTGTGTCATTTAAAGATATACCGCAATTTTTAGCAGCTGCGTCGAATACGAATCGTAATTTTCCCGGTTTATTTGGGTTAATAACACCAAAATGAGGCAAATACCAAGTATGAGGTGGTTCAATGGAGGCTTCTTCAGGAGCTAGTTTTCTTGCGTATCCTTTAATTAAATAATCTTCAATTTTTTCATTATATTTCTTTGCAAAATTGGTATCTTGATCCATCTTTTTCTCCATATATTTTAATCTTCTAAAAAGTATTACTTTTGCTTTCGGGGAGGACAGTATTTTCATGTTTCCAGGGTAACCGAACTTCCCATTTGTTGTCAATTTTTCTTGCAGTTTTTTTCATGATTTCTACAGCTCTTTCATCTTCATTTGACATTAATAATTTTGTTGGTTGCAGCACACCAAAATTTTCAATAGAAAAAGAATCCTTTATTATTTGATGTAATATGTCATTGTCCTTTTCTTTTATAAAACATATTCTTTCGCCTGGATGAGAATTTCGTCCTATTCTTCCATGTATTATCCATCCAAGATTAGTTCTTGATAAAGCAGGTGTATTCTTGGGGCCTTGTAAAACTTGTCTGCTAACTATAAGTTCCCAGTTGTCTTGCCCAATGAGGATTGTCGGTTTTGCATTTTCGTATGGTATAATATTTTCGTGTTTTAAATGTTTCCATTGGTTTCCAAATCGTTTTATATTTATCGATTGTATAGGTAGGTCTAAATTATTTACGGTTCTCAAATTATTCATACTATATTCCTTTTTACAGTTTTCACCTTTAATTTTGCATGTCACAGTTTGTGAATCAATTTCTTGCTTATTTTCATTATTTGTCCACCGTATTCTAAGAGGAGACGATGGTCCAGACATACCAAGTTTTTCGGAATTTTTTTTATGAATCAGGCTAACTGAAGAAGCTTCGTCTAACAGAGCGTAGGTATGACAATTTCCTTGTGGACCTGTTATTACTACGGGTGCTATTTTCAATAATACTTTATTGTAATTTCCAGATGTCAAATTTACTGTTTCTGTTTCTAGGGTTTTCGTTTCGTTTTCCTTTTGTTCTTCATTGTTCGAACGATGTAGCATTTTGTTATGATGTCGGTTGCATCCATCAACTTTACATTGTTTATCTTTTCTCCAACATTTAGTGTTCACATGTCCTGATTGTAAACACACGAAACATAAATTATTCTCTTTCACAAATTTCCATTTTTCGTTAAGGTTTACTTTTTCAAATATTCTGCATTTATATAATAAATGGTTGGTTTTCTTGCAGAACATACAATTTTGGTTGTTCGTCTCAAATGCAGTTAGGGTTGTCTCTTTCTTAGATTTTGGCATGTATTTTTCTTTCTTTGCTGGTTCTTGACTTATTGTTTCATTCTTCTGTTTTTCGTAAGGCTTGATTGTTTTACTTACTATTAATGCTTGTTCTACTAACCAGTCGGCTAAATCTTTCAAATTCAACTTTCTTTCGCTCTTACTGTTGTATTTTATCCAATCAATTTGCCAGTTAATAGGTAGTTTTGACTTTATTTCTTCCAGGATTTGTAAATTTGACAGCTGATCTTGCATGTTCAATAATTTTAAGTTAACTTCTAAATGCTTCACAGAACTGGCTAATTTTAACATCGGCTCTAAATTATTTTCTTTAATAGGCGGTAAATATTTAATTTCTTTTAAAAGACTATGCATTATTTGTTCAGGTCGTCCAAATCGTAGCTTCAATAATTTCATAATTTCTTCAACGCTTTCTGGATTTATTAAAAGTCCTTTTACTGCATCACGAGCTTCACCTTTCAAACTCTTCCTTAACCGCAAGATGTTTTCTCGTGCAGTAAGATTGCAAGATTCGGTACTTTCTTTAAATTCCGATATAAACGTTGGCCAATCTTGTGGATTGCCCCAAAAGACAGGCAGTTCGAGGTTGGTAACTTGTCTTGTCATAAATTTATTTAAATCTGTCGGCGTATGACGGTTTTGCGTTGCCAAAGCATTCACTGCATTTACCAATGCCGTTATAACTTCAGAATCATGTGTAATGGATGGTTTGTTTGAAGGAAAATTGGTATCAATTTCATTTATCCATTTTTTAATTGTTTCTTCATTCTGTGATTTGTTGTCTGGGATTTCCTGATATTCCTCTTCTTCTAAATCTAACATTTCTTGGGCAAGTTCTTCTTCTATTCTTGCATTTTCTACTTCTAATTCTAGATCAATTATTTTCTTTTTTCGTTCAATGTCAGCATCTTCTAGTGCTTTTAATTCTTTCTCGGCTTTCAATTTAGCTTCTAATTTTCTTCTATTCGCTGCGCGCTCGCTTAACTTCGATGAATGCGTAACAGATCTTGACACTTGAGATGTTACTGATTTTCCGTTATCTGATTTATTATCTTCAGTTATTTTACGCGATTCTTCTTTCTTGATTTCTTCACGTTGCTGTGTAGAAATCTTTTTAAGACGTTCACTTCGTCTAGGTTTAAAATACTCTTCTTTCTGCAGATCCATATCAGTTTGGCTTTCTGACATTTATGTTGAACAGTATATTCCACTGCTGATTGCTTTAACACTCGAAGGACCAATTGTTATAGACAATATTACCTGTAAACTTATCTATTAGATCCGGCTCGAAGGACCAATTGTTATAGACAATATTACCTGTAAACTTATCTATTAGATCCGGCTTGAAGCGACAAACACCGAAAATAATACAAAGTAATTACTCCACGAATTACTGCTGTCAAAAAATATATATTTTATTATTATTTTCATATACAGTCACCTCGACAACTACTACATTATTATTTTTGTTTGTTTTCGCCTACTTAAAATTTTTAAAAATAAAATTTTCTTCTAGTCGGCGTAGTCGGCGGCGACATGTATATAAAATATTTTATTATAACTTGTTTCAGTTTATATCATAATATTTTAGATATTTAGATAATATATGACCAGTTTAATAAAAGATGGATAAGTAAATTACTAGCAAAGTAAAATTTACTCTTGAAATAAAATAGTTTATTCCATAGATTTTCGTTTTATAAAGCAAGAATAAAAATATTGGCTAAGTAAATCTACAGAATAAATTACTCCACCGATTTTTGAGGAACTAAATTTTGTTCTATAGAATAAATTAGACACATGTCAATGTTAATTAATTTAAATTCATTATAAATTTCGTCCCATGCATTATTTTTACATTTATTTATTTCCAACATGTTTGCTTTGTCTATTTCTGTGTAATTTTTCCCCATTCTCTCTTTTTTACATTTTAGTTGACCCTTGGCCCTTTATGACACTTTATTTTCTATTTTGATTTTTGGAACATGGAACATACAGAATACAATATTATTAAAACATACATAAAACGTATTCCTGCGACACATTGTTTGGAATAGATTTTCTTGAGTTGGAGATTGACATCGTCAGTAGTGGTCTTAAGAAATACCGTCTAGTAATGTTTTATCCTGGATTTATCAATCTCTCTTATGCTCCACTAGTGAAAAGATTAGCCGGTATAAGAAACCGAAGCCTGTAGCCGTAGCCTCTTCATGGAGGCTCTTTTCCCTGTCTCCAGTCAAAAGTGTAGTTGCAAAATGCATAAAAATTAAAATTTTATTACCATTCTGGCGTACAGGTTCTTAATATAATGAAAAACAATATTAAATGTATAAAATTATAGAAAATATAAAAATATCTATATGCAAAAATCACAAAATAATGATAGATGTTATGTCTGTCGGTTAATTACTAGCAAGTTCACTAGGATAAAATATTTACTCTGTAAGTAGTTATTTTACTCTGTAACTTGTTTTATAAAACAGATGATTTTATTTACTCATTGATTAAATTTACTTTCAAAGTAACAAGTCAGCTGTTTATTCGATGTTTATAAAACCGGGCAATAGTGTAACAAAATCAGTTTCACAAATGAAAAATATGTCCAGTACTAAAAAGATTTCATTTAATAATATTGCAGCCTTTAAAAGTTTAATAAGAATACATCGACTTTCATTCTTCATTCTCTTGTCCTATGAATAATTCATTATAGAGTAAATAGAGCAAAAAACCATAAAATATTACGAGCACATAAAAGAAGTTCAAAAGTATTATTCTCCTAGATTGAAGCGTTTTAGTTCGAGTGTTCGGTATTTCTCTAAACGCCGGTCTTTTTGTACACGCCTACAACTTGTAACAATGTCACATTCAGGTAATGTACACCTGTGAACTATTCTCCCATTCATCGTGAGAAACTGACCAGCGATTATCACTTAAAAATTCTTTTCATTCACAACCTGGACCATAAAGCCATCAGTTCAACAAACGCTCTGATTAACTTGTTACATTCATATGAAATAGAGTTTTAATTTAGCGAATGTAATCACATTATTTAGTCTGTGGAGTTTTGCCAACGTTACCCCAATCTCTAATTACATTTAGCAAAAAATTCCACTGTAAAAACGGCAAGTATTCCGCAGGCAAAACAAATCAATAGAAGGAGACGGCAATGAGGGCTTGCACGATTTTTTTTAGTACCTTGATCGAAAGAATAAGGTATATCTTCTATTTTTTATCTTCTTTAAAATTAATCTTTATTAATGAGAAAATTGGTAATACAATTATTTAAATTGCTGAATTTCACCACTTCCTCCCTTGCCAGCCAATAAGAGAGTGGCTCACATCAAAGTAACCATTATTAATATTGATGTCTGCGAATTACTTCTAGCACACGCACCCTGTCTCAGGGACAAATTATAGTTAAAATTTCTGTTATTTTTGTAATCCTAAGTGTGATTTAAAAAGAATATATTAATAATTTATAAAAACTCGAACATAATTTACAGTTACATTTTACAATCCTTTAACAATAATTACTGGAGATTATTTTGTTGAGAACTTATCAACACCCTCTCATATTGTGTGTCCAGATTGTAAAACCCGTATTTTAATAAAAAAAAGCTAGGCGAAAAACAGCAATAATGTTAAACCTTCGTTGACTTAGCGAAGTTTTAAAATCTGACTGGTCGCGTCTAGGCGTTTTATATAAAGACAAACAGCTTCCTTACCTTGTATATTTCTCTAAATATAACAACAACAACAATCTCTTCTAACATGCAAAATTCGGACCGTCAAGCACGACTTTTGTGCATAATGGAAACAGAAAATCATATTTAATAATAAATAATAAAATTTCTGTTATTTTTGTAATCTTAAGTGTGATTTAAAAATAATATATTAATAATTTATAAAAACTCAAACATAATTTACAGTTACATTTTACAATCCTTTAACAATAATTACTGGAGATTATTTTGTTGATAAGGCATATAAATCGTTTTTAAGCAGAATGGTTCCTGAGACTGGTGTGTGCGCTTGTGTCTCAAAATTTAGTGCGTGTTCTTGAGGATTAAAGAAATTTAATTTCATCTTTGTTACTGGCAAAATTATATGTATACCAAAAGGTATTGAAGTTTTTAGCCTAACATAGAAACAATTATTTTTTTCTATTTTGGTTCTTTAATATGTACTTTATAAAACCCATTTGGACGTCATAAAGTACCTACTTCAAATGAGTTTCATAAATTACATATTAAACAACCGAAATTGAAATTCCTGGACAACAAATAACGTACATTTTTTGAAAAAATTAACAAAATAGAAAAAATAGTATAAAATACACGTTTCATAAGACATTTCAGTGCCCTTGTCCTCTTACAAAACTCGCGGCAAGCCGCTCGTTTCTAAGAATGACGCGTGCGCAACAATAATGTCTTCTGAAACTTGTATCTTAATGTACTATTTTCGGTCAAATTTAGTTTTATTTTTCAACGCACACTCATTTTGAGCAGGGTTGGCCTGATCGTGATTTAACTGATTTTTTAAAGAAAATCTTTGATTTAAATCAAATTTTATAAAATAATATATATTTTTTGAAAAATCATTTGTTTTCAAATTATTTTAGATACCTACACAGTTAACAAAAAGAAATTCTACTATGGTAATATAATATAGGAAAAACAATTAAAAAGTGCAATACACCAACAGGTCTTTAAAAATAAAAAAATCATGATTTATTTGATTTTTTTTAAATTAATGATTTTTGATTTTCCAACCTTGCTTTTAAGTCAATACCATTTTCGGAGCAAGTTCATCAATGTTTTGATTGTTCCTTCGAAGTAAAATGGTGGATCCAAGTTTCATCAAAAGTTAAAGGTCGATGCAAAAAAAAATTAGCTTGTTTCACTTAAATCGCTCCAACAGGGCTTTGGAAATGTTCATTCGACAGCATTTTTTGATCCAAAGTGAGTAGTTGCAGTACCCAACGCCCAGTCACCTTTCTCATGCTCGATTCTGCATACAGGGTGAGTCTGGGAAGAGCCCCCCCCCCTCTTTAACTTTTTTATTATAAGTAATAGAAAAAAAATGGCTCACATAAAAGTTTTATTATTTTACATATACTATTTGATGGCAGATATAGATATTTTTTATAAAGTCAGGTTTACAACGACTATCAATTTTTATTTTTCAAATGGCAACCTATAATTATTTCAATAAAATAGAAACCGCCATTTTTTCTCTTTTCAACGATGTATTATTTTTACCTTCTGTCACCTTTAGGTAAGGAAGGTATTGTCTTTGGTCAAAAAATTCGGTGGTGAGTTTTTAATGAATAAGCACGTTTTAAGGTCCCTAGAATACGATTTTACTATTTTTACGATGATGTCTGTATGTATGTGTGTGTGTGTGTGTGTGTATGTGTGTATGTATGTGTGTCTGTGTGTGTGTGTGTGTGTGTGTGTGTGTGTGTGTGTGTGTGTGTGTGTGTGTGTGTGTGTGTGTGTGTGTGTGTGTGTGTGTGTGTGTGTGTGTGTGTGTGTGTGTGTGTGTGTGTGTGTGTGTGTGTGTGTGTGTGTGTGTGTGTGTGTGTGTGTGTGTGTGTGTGTGTGTGTGTGTGTGTGTGTGTGTGTGTGTGTGTGTGTGTGTGTGTGTGTGTGTGTGTGTGTGTGTGTGTGTGTGTGTGTGTGTGTGTGTGTGTGTGTGTGTGTGTGTGTGTGTGTGTGTGTGTGTGTGTGTGTGTGTGTGTGTGTGTGTGTGTGTGTGTGTGTGTGTGTGTGTGTGTGTGTGTGTGTGTGTGTGTGTGTGTGTGTGTGTGTGTGTGTGTGTGTGTGTGTGTGTGTGTGTGTGTGTGTGTGTGTGTGTGTGTGTGTGTGTGTGTGTGTGTGTGTGTGTGTGTGTGTGTGTGTGTGTGTGTGTGTGTGTGTGTGTGTGTGTGTGTGTGTGTGTGTGTGTGTGTGTGTGTGTGTGTGTGTGTGTGTGTGTGTGTGTGTGTGTGTGTGTGTGTGTGTGTGTGTGTGTGTGTGTGTGTGTGTGTGTGTGTGTGTGTGTGTGTGTGTGTGTGTGTGTGTGTGTGTGTGTGTGTGTGTGTGTGTGTGTGTGTGTGTGTGTGTGTGTGTGTGTGTGTGTGTGTGTGTGTGTGTGTGTGTGTGTGTGTGTGTGTGTGTGTGTGTGTGTGTGTGTGTGTGTGTGTGTGTGTGTGTGTGTGTGTGTGTGTGTGTGTGTGTGTGTGTGTGTGTGTGTGTGTGTGTGTGTGTGTGTGTGTGTGTGTGTGTGTGTGTGTGTGTGTGTGTGTGTGTGTGTGTGTGTGTGTGTGTGTGTGTGTGTGTGTGTGTGTGTGTGTGTGTGTGTGTGTGTGTGTGTGTGTGTGTGTGTGTGTGTGTGTGTGTGTGTGTGTGTGTGTGTGTGTGTGTGTGTGTGTGTGTGTGTGTGTGTGTGTGTGTGTGTGTGTGTGTGTGTGTGTGTGTGTGTGTGTGTGTGTGTGTGTGTGTGTGTGTGTGTGTGTGTGTGTGTGTGTGTGTGTGTGTGTGTGTGTGTGTGTGTGTGTGTGTGTGTGTGTGTGTGTGTGTGTGTGTGTGTGTGTGTGTGTGTGTGTGTGTGTGTGTGTGTGTGTGTGTGTGTGTGTGTGTGTGTGTGTGTGTGTGTGTGTGTGTGTGTGTGTGTGTGTGTGTGTGTGTGTGTGTGTGTGTGTGTGTGTGTGTGTGTGTGTGTGTGTGTGTGTGTGTGTGTGTGTGTGTGTGTGTGTGTGTGTGTGTGTGTGTGTGTGTGTGTGTGTGTGTAAGTAACAAAATTTTCGTCTGCGATAACTCTAATACTACAATTCCAAAAATTATAATTCTTTCGTATTCCTCTTCGTTGCATCCATATGAAGAGCTGATTAGATTTTGGTTATAATTGGTCAACCGGAAGTGCTCTCATTTGAAGATTTTAACAGTTTTTCTTGAAAAAACGATGTTAAATATCATTTTTTCACATTTAATGTTATTATAAATATTAAAGAACATTGTATTCTCTATTCGGACTGCATTTAATACTTCATATTAAATGGATATAGAATTATAAAATTATATTGAAATTAAACTTCATAAATTAGCCAGCTATGCTAAAAACAGATACTATATTAAGAAAATTCTGATTGAAAGATGTCAGTGTCAAGTGCAATTGACATATTCGTAGTATATTTGTGTTAGGATCATTTTGCTCCAAATTATCTGTATGGAATTAGTATAAAATACATACAACTGTCGAAAGGTAATGTACATACAAGAAATTTAGAATCTTTTGCAAGGAACTTTCTGTATGGATTTTATAGAAAATACATACGCATTTACAAAAATTCTACCGGTAGATACCACATCTACCGACTGTGTTCGAACACATGAGTGGTAAAATGTTTCCGTGTTCGAAAATTGTTCAATATCTACCAGATCCATCTACCGGATTTATGAAGAATCTAATCTCAAAAAAAGGTAGTGATGCAAAGCGAAGCGCGCGCGGTGAAAGTGGAAATGTATTCAAAGTAGGGCTCTGCTCAGTTTGTTAACTACGTCAAATTTCTAACCTGTTTTAAACTTTCAGATTTTTTCATAGGTTATGGATCTACCCTGTTTACCAGTTGCGTTTTTAAAATATCGATTCCGGTAGCTATAACCTGATAAAAAGCTGTTTACTGGTAACAGTTCGCCGGTAGAATTTTCGTAAATACGTCATATAACTGACGGAAGGTAATGTGCTGGCCACATCAGATTTTTTATTAATGTATTTGAAAAATTTCGAGAAAAATGAGATAATTTAGAAATATTAGAAATAATTTTTAAACAAATATTATAGGTGGCTATGTGAAAATAAACAAAACGTAACAGTGCTATACAAGTTAGCAAACTAAAACAACAAATTTAGTAACAAAAACAACTTAAAACAAATGTTCAAAATTACGACCATGTAAAAAAAAATCCTTCTCAGTGTTCTTAAACTCGGTTGCCGACGTCTAGGAAACCGATCCCGGTAAATTCTTTTTGCTCTTCTTATGATTCCAGTCAATTCACCAATTATTAGAATCATATCAATTAATTCGTTTTTCGTAAACATTTCAAAATGTTTTTTTTTGTGTACACAATAAGTTAAATTAAGTAACAAACAAATGTATACTTATTTGACATTAATTTAATTGTTTTACATTGTTACGTTTTGTTTATTTTCACATAGCCACCTATAATATGTGTTTAAAAATTATTTCTAATGTTTCTAAATTATCTCCTTTATCTCGAAAAAATAATACATCGTTGAATAGAAAAAAAAAATGGCGGTTTCTATTTTATTAAAATAATTATAGGTTGCCATTTGAAAAATAACAATTGATAGTCATATCTTGTATCTACATCTGCCATCAAATAGTATATGTGAAATAATAAAACTTTTATAAAGTTAAAGGGGGGGGGGCGTCTTCCCAGACTCACCCTGTATAATTAACGCGTTTCTTCGCCTCTGCTATCTTTCCAACTCTTATTCGACTGTTACCCAGTATCATTTGATGAACTTTTTCGATGCTATCGATAGTAGTCGCAGTTATTGGCTAGCTTTAATCGCTCATTATTAATAAAACCAAGCTGATACGATCACGTTTAAATTAAGCTGCCCATCTTTTCATGGTGGCAAATGATAGACAAGAGTGCCCAAAAACAGCGTTCAACTCGGCTTTAACTCGGCGGACGTATTACCTTTTAAATGCACGATTTTAGATTTTTTCATTTTTTCCATTTTTATATAACTAGAACCACTGAATTCGACTGACACAAATGACTCTCGAACAATAACTAAACGTCCAAAATCGCTGAAATTTGCAAAGGTTTATTTCAAAGCATAAAACAAATTGTAGTACCAGAATAATTTTGATGATTAACGGCATCTACCTACATGTTGAGGTTAAAAACTTATCATTACCATCTCGTATTTCATACCCAGATTATAAAATCCGTATTTTAATAAAAAGCTAGGTGGAAAACGACCATAATGTTAAATCTTCGTTGACTTAGCATCTAGGCGTTTTATATAAAGACAAACAGCTTACTTACCTTGTATATTTCTCTAAACATAAATAAATAAATAAATAAATATATCATCACGGCTTATTACCCATTGCTGGGTGTGCCAATCCGCTTTGTACACAGATATCGGTAATGATGAAATATAACAACAACAATCACTTCTAACATGCAAAATTTGGACCGTCAAGCACGACTTTTGTGCGTAATTGAAACAGAAAATCATATTTAATAATAAATACTATAGAATGTAGGTATGTATTTATTCGAATTTCTGAAGAGAAAAGATATGTTAAATTTTTTGCAAGACCTTATTGTATGAAATCGGTGTTGTTGTGGTGAGTATAAATTTATTTGAAGACAGGACCACCCAAATCAGAATCAAAAGGGCATAGAGAGAAGTGGATGGATCTGCCTATTGTGCAACTGGGTGACAGAACACGGCAGGAGGCCCATAGCTTTCATAACGGTCTCACATAGTCACATATGGGATCTGAACCACAGACATTATATTTGTTATGCTAATTTATTTTATTAGATTTCATCCTGAATTATATTTACTTTTTATGTATCATCCTAAAACTTCTTCATGAAATAAAGCAATGTCAATATATCGTAATTTTAGGAATCAACAATATGAATATTTCATTCCAGTTTTTTTTTTAAATATTAATACTTTATAAGAAAAAGTTAGGTATGTAATAAAAACTTACGGGTCATTTAGTTCGGTCGCCATTAGTAACAGAATACATCGATTTTATTGTTAATAACTTTATTTCTATTAGGCGTTGTATCCACAAGTCCTGCAAATTATTCTGGTAGAGTTTATTTTCATATTATGCCAAAGATTTTCGATATGAGTTAATAGGGTCCTCCACCATAACAGAAAATTAAGTAATATGTTAGTTATATTGAAAGTAGATATGAAAAAATGTTGATTGAGATCTAAAAAGTTTTAAAAACATTGTTAGAAATATTTGAGAATTTAATCATCTATACATCTACGTCACAACTATTGCTATCTTTCTAGCGCGGCCTACTATAGAAACTGGTGCAATCAAAATCAAGATAGCTACAGGTTTAAAAATCAAATGCAGTTGAACTAAAAACAATTATAACTTTAGCTTCATTGTTGGGAACACCGAATCTGTATTCAAAGACAATGGCATAGTACAATTGAAAGAGAATTTCTTTAAAATTGTCAAAAAATAATATACTGTGTTAATTTTTTTTTAAATAGTGGCAATTAGTTTTACCTTTCGCTAAAGTTGCCAATTAAATTTAGACAAAAATGTTTCAAATAAAAGTTGTAGTTAAGTAAATAATTAAATTCTATACTTTCAACCATGGATAACTTATTCCTTAGAAAAATAGAAAAATATCGCATCAGAATTTGACATTTAATACAAATTTGACAATTTGAGTCAGAATTTCGATGCTATATTTTTTTGTTTATCTGAGGAATAGGATATTCTTGGTTTATCCTAGAATTGTAAAACTGACCTTAAACAGATTTTATTTGCATGACTAAAACCTAAAATTAAATTTCTGACACTTCAAATTATATGCATAGATCAATCCAAAACAAATGAATCAAGCAGGGGGCAGCTGTCAGAATTAAATTGCATACATATTTTAGTCAATGATGGTTCCATAGAAAAAATTATGGTTTAATTTTATTAATTAATTGTATTAAAATCAAAATTTCTCGACATCTATTAATTTTCAAAATATTCAAAAGTGAGGTTAAAATCACTCCTGCCCCCCCCCCCTACTTATGACGTCATGTTGAATTGCCTAATTGCTTTGTTATTTTGTTTGAATTCCATGGCTTTCGCTACAAATAATAAACAATATTTATAAATTTGCAAATTTGATTTTACAGGTTACCAAACGTGTAAAATGAAATATGTTTAGTGAGATAGAGGTAAAATTTAAATATCTACACCTTTTATTTGACACATTTTTGTCTGAAATCAATTGGAAATTTTTGCAGAAGGAAAAACTGATTTTTCATGTGAATGCTATGGCCCGCTTTTAATTAACATCTTGTATAGGCCTATTTAAAAAGATCGGTTGCGCAATTGTTACCAAAAGTTAATTATTATATACTAAATCCATACACACGCAGACATTATCGTAAAAATGTTAATATTGCCTTTAGGAACATTAAAAAGTGCTTGCTCACTAAAATCTAAAATCTTGATATACAATTTTTAGTATGACTCCTTTACCTCTTTTACATACAGTAATGCTTTATATACATCAGAATTTTTTGGAAACGATTTTTTTTATCCTATAATAATTCACATTTGTTTATTTTGTATAAATAGGCGAATGAAAACTTGTCAAATACTGTGGAAATTTCTCATTTATCTAGCTGTAAAATATTTGATTAATTTCTATTCTAATTTATTAGTATCTGCATAGCAAAGTAATGAATACCTAATAGGTTTAAAATTTATCTAACCAAAATTAAACCATTATTCGCCTTAGATCTTAAAAGATATATCAAATCACCAACTTTTTATAATGCATAATATGTATCTGTAAACTTGAATATCTGTTACCTTTTACCTTACCTTACTGTATGGTGTATGGGTTGTACAATATATGTTGAGTAATATGTCTGTAGACTACCTATGATTGTATAAGTTTTGGGATAGGTATAGGTAAGGTTTGGACCGCCGACGGATCTGGTGAAAAGCGGATGTTTTGACACGGAAGTCGCATACAACAGCGTCCCGTGGCTAGCTAACGACCCTTCTGTTGACAGCCAAACGAATCATATATTATAACATACAGTAACAGAACACAACACTCCGACGCAACGAAAATTCTCATACTTACTTTCAATACTAATTCATCTTCCAAGGAATACTGTTATGCCCTATAACTGCCCTAGAATGCATTGTATAGATTTTGCACTTTACATCAGAGAAGATATGTTATCAATTCTATACAAAATTCTAGGATTAGGGTCCCGCTAGAATTATCTACAATCGCAGAGCCACAATAGTTCGGCCGGATTACGTTTTAAAAAAATCTGCTGGCCAGTTTATTTCTTAGAATATAGTCTAATCTAATCCAAGTTTGATAATAAAATGAAAATTAAATTTTAAATACCGGGATAGAATAGAATTCACTAATCCAAAAATGAGGATTAGCTTAAACTTTTTTGTGAATCGTTATTTTTTATACATACCTACCTACATATTTACTTATGCTGGAAACTATATTGATTTCCTTTCTTATTGTTCTATTTACTTTTATCTTTTTAAAACGTTACTATTATTAATTTGAAATGATTAGTTCTTTGACAGTGACATTTATCTGTCAGTTACTGCGTAACCAAAGAGTTTTGTTCGTTTAAAGCGTAGGAACCGGGATATAAATTATAATTTTATAAATTTATCCATAAAATATGTAGAAAAAGTAATAATGCAAATCTGTAGAAAATTTAATAATCTTTAATTTTTATAATAACATTAATCTCGAAAATAACATTTAAACGTATTTTTCGAAGAAAACCTATTTTGAGCTTCAAGTAAAGTGCTATTTTCGGATACCCGATTTACACCAAAATTTAATGGGCTCTTTGCATATTAGAAAAAGGTCGAAATACAAGGTTTCAAAATTTTCTGAATAATAGTATTTGAGTTAGAGTGGAGGATCCACACACACATACACGCAAACATTAACGTGAAAATGCTAAAATTGGATTCTAGGGACCTTAAAACGTGCTCATTTACCAAAATCTCGATATGCGATATTTAGCACGATCCCTATACCTCCCTTACCAAGATTAGCGGGAGGTAAAAATTACAAAACCTACACAGATGGTGAGAAATTTTTCCAAAATTCTTTCGACCGACTTTTATAGGATCATCTTCTAGTCCAGATTTATCTTTTACCGAGACCATTTACATACTTTTGATACAATATGAAAATTTTTGTAAAAATGGCGGAATACTTGAACAACATATTGGGTCAGTTGCATAAAACGTTGTTAGCTGATCATGTGTTTAATTACACATTGTAACCATGGACACGTATCAAAAATACATTGGAAAAGAAACCTTGTCAAAGTTAACAAAGTGATTAAAGGTAACAATGCTTTATGCAACTGGGCCATTCAGTTTTTGTAAGTTTAAAATCTATATTTTTAGCTTTGTAAGCTGATGACATTAGTACATTCTGAGCATTTACCAGGTGTCACCTCATGGGCACTCATTGCTGGCATGGATAGTGCACCACAAGAGCAACTTTTGTGCAATTTAAAATTCGACATAATATTGGCGTCGCTGGCACACGGCCCGAGACCCCATTTATTTTATACTAGTCGAAAGAAATTTGTAGAAATTTCTCACCATTTGCGTAGGTTTTATAATTTTTGTTTGTAGAAAATGTAAACCAGCCCGTGAATATTTTTATTTGTCTATAAAAGAAATAGGGATTGTCTTCAATTGCAGATGTTGATGTACCCCAGCACAGGACAATATTTCAGAAATTTAATTTCTCTTCTGGTAACATACGAATGACAAATGTTGTATGATTTGCAAACCACGATGACATGTGCAAATGATGCATGTCCTTAAAGGGTGAACCGAACAGAACTCTGTGGGGTGACTTCCCCACTCATAGTGTCATAGACAATGACTCACACGATGGGAGGGTTCAACCCCTACCGCTAAATACACCGCCATTTTATTCGTGCACAACCCATGAATTCATTAAACATGGTCGACCACAAAGAGACAAAAATAATGGTGAAAAAATATTTATTATTTACATAATTATTTACAGTTATTACAAATTATTTCTTTGGTAAGCTACGTACAGTATATTTACAATAAAATTGAAGGACTCTTAGCAAAAACAATCTTAGTCCATTTTTTTCTAAATTTGAGATAATCAAAGAAACAACTTTCTAGCTTACTTAGTTTTATAGATTTCGATAACTTAATTTACCTCAGGATCATGTTTAAATATTAGAAAATTATTTACTGAATGTCAAGAAATATAAAATGATGAGCAATTATATAATAATTAGACATTTTTATTGGACATTTTGGTAGAAGCGCTCAAACTTTGTGTAATAACTTGTGACTAAAATACTTTTTGCGAGAAGCAGTTTTACTAAACTTCTTGAAAGTACATGTCACTGTAGGTAACTTATATTTACAATATTTTGGTCTATGGTTGTTTTTTGCCAAGAGCTCTTCAATTGTTTAAGGCAAGGATATATCGATAAATTGTCAAGAAATTTAAATATTATCTGTGGATTAATGCAAAATTAACCAATGTCAATATTTCGTAATTTTGTGAATTAATAAGTCAATTAATTTATATTTTTCATTGCAGAAATTTTACAGATACTTCACAATAAAATAAAAACTACACTTCTTTTACCATCAAGTGATCATTTTTGCTGAACTAATATTTCCATATTACATTTTTATTTTGTAATCACTTTTTTTTAATTTGCCGCTGAATCTCGTTTCCTAGCTTATTAATTGGGTACATACAACGACGCTAGCGCTAGGTAGCAATTTCTAGCGCTATGTATTTGAATGTATTGCTACGCATCATTCGTTTCCAGTTCGCTCGAGCAAAATCTAGCGCAGATTTTAGCGCTATATTTTCCGCTATGTAGGTAGCGCTCTTGTTGGGTAAGAAATAAACAATTAAAATGGTTAGAAAAATCGACAACTGACAACAAAAATGTATTTATATGTTTCTTCTTAGTACAGTGGGACATCTTTTTCAAAAAAGTTTCCTACATATACGTCTGCCGAGTTAAAATTATTAATTAAATTATTGTTAATAACATTCGCGAACAAATCAGATTGGCACACCCAGGAATGGGTAATATGCCGTGATGATATATTTATTGATTTGTTAATAACATTAATATGAGTTTTTTTTTTATTGTAGAGGCCGCTAATACAATTTGGTTGGAAATATTATTTATTTCACACATTATCTCAAGCAAAGGAGCGTTCGCCATTTTAAAGTCAAAAATTGCAGAGTTCAACGGCTAAATCTTTTTGCTAGATTTCTAGCGTACGCATTTCCTAGCGCTAGTTCTCGTTGAACGTAAACCATTATTTAAACATATTTTTCTAGCGTAATAAAGCAAATTTATTTCAATTTGAAACAACAAACAACATTCTAAAAATAGAATTTTGGTGCAAGTTTAATGTTAACGCGCGCTAAGAATCATAAATGCAGGATTTAATCTTATTTAATTTTTTGAATTTATTTGTATAAAAATTACGAATCGAGAGAATTTTTTTTTTCTATAAATGTAAATTTAATTTTTTTATGTGATGTCGGATATTAGACCAAATAAATCTGTAGTTTAATACAAGAACGATTAATGTCATTTTTTAAAAAAAACAAAATTAGATTTATATATCAGGATAAAAATGCAATATACAAGAACAACTAACGTTTAATTATATAAGAACTTATAATAATCGGCATCTGCGGAACCAATGTTAATAAAACATCAAATACTATAATGCTATAATAACCAATGTAGACATGTCACTAAAATCTCGAAAAACTTTAGTGCTATGTATAATATCCAGTTTAAATTAATGAATTAGTGACATTTGTAATTAATATTAATAGTTCAAAATACCAGTATTATTAATATGGAGTTCCTTGTTCATTTTTAATCATTCATTCCCAAAATTATGAAATACCGACATTGGTTTTTCTTACGTTAAGCCACAAACATATCATCACGGCTTATTAATATTACACATTTCTCATCGTGGTACATTCGAAGTTTGATCAGAAAATTTTCGAATTTTGCGCGTTATTAGTTTTCGATTGAGTTTATTTTTTTATATAATGTTGGTATCAATTGTTTGTGAACTGTATGTCAGGATTTATTTCTGAAGCTGAGGAGGACATTGAAAGGACAATGTTTTGCGACTGTAAGAGGATATAAAGGCAAAATCGTTGAATGAGCTGAAGGTTTTACTATAAAATGCATACTCTATTCCACAAATGTTTTGCAGGTTGGAAATATCTTAGATACGAGTATAAGTGCCTTATATCTACTCCAATAAATGTTTCGATAATCCCTTTTGAAGAGTTTCATGGACATAAATAGAAGTTTTCAGAGGAATCTGTTCATATATTTATATTATCTGCAAGTAAAAGTTCTTTATAAAAATTTATATTTATTTCAATATAAAGTGACTAGCTGATCTCGAAAAAATAATTGAGATCTGTAACGGTCTCTATCGAATTCAATCTTTTCGACTATCCCTTAGCAAACAATTATTGACGCGCCACTGGAATATGTTTGACGGACTGATTTATTTCCCCAGCTCATTTTTAAACGAAACAAAGTATACTTGGATCTTGGATTCATTTGAAACTATTTTATTTGAGGACGGATATCGACTAATTAAAAAAAAAATTGTTTGTACTTTCTCGGAACATACTATCGATATATGCATAATATACCACAAAATTGTTTCTTGACAATTCACCAACATACCTTATAATTTAGTATCCAATCACTCCCTACATACACTAAACCCTGCTAACTAAAACCCATACAACGTGTGTGGAGGTATGGGCGGCAAAAACCCCCAAGGATCAACAAACTGTGGCGGTATCAACACCGGCATCATCGGCACTGGTCCGTAGAGAGCAGCTCGATGTTGCGCGTGAGTCCTGGCGTGCTTCTTGAGGTGATCCTTGCGCCCGAATCGCTTGCCGCACTCTCCGCAAGGAAAAGGACGAAGGCCGCTGTGGATGCGTTTGTGACGGGTTAGCTCTTCGTTACGGGTGAAGGTTTTACCGCAGGTGGTGACATCGCAACGGAAGGGACGCTCGCCTAGAAATAAATAAAATAGTGGTTTGTTGGAGATGAATTAAAATTAGAAGCAGATTGGTACAAACAATAATGCGTAAAGCCGTGATGATATGTTATTTATTACCTATAAGATAAATAAAAATTGGTATATGTGTATGTGGTGCAATAGGATATATGGGGTGGCGCCCGAAATCCGTTACATAGGCATTTAACATTGAAAAAAAGTTGCGCATTGCTTTCTAAATTATTTTAGAAAAAAATACTTCAAATAAAAGTTGTTGAACATGAAATTCTGCATTTGAATCAATAAACAAAAGTAATTGTGCATGCTTTATAACGCCAAAAATTTGATATGACAATGTCGAAAATCACGTAAAAAATAATGATTAAAACAAAAGCGTAACAAATGTATGATTTTTTTTGTCATAAAATTGAATCTACGTTTTATTTTTTAATAAAATTATCATTTGACAAGTAAAACATCAAACATTTGATTTTGTTTTAATTCGGCCAGCACCATTAATCTGAAATTTTCTAAATTTTCATATTTCATTTCTAGAGTTACTAAACATACGAAATGAATGTTGTTTACTAATTTATAAGTAGAATTTTATGCTCTTCAATTTTTATTTGAAGAATTTTTTTCTAAAATAATTTGGGGGCAACGCGCAACCAAAAATTGTTTCACCATGTTAAATGCCTATGTAACGGATTTCCAGCGCCACCCGATATATGAAACGATACTGTTGAACAAATATCCTCCTAATAGCTATTTGGCAAATAAATTATTTATTAGGTCAATAAATTTTATTTGTCGCTTTAAATAGGTAACAGTTTATATGTCAAAACTGTACCTATTTGTAAGCTACCTATTACCAATGAAAATAAATAATATTTATTAATTACTCTTATTCATTGACTTTGGATGTGATGTTAAGGAAAAAAATCTGATGTGGCCAGCGCATTACCTTCCGTCCGTTCTATGTATTTTGTATAAATGTCATACAGGAAGTGCCTTGCAAAAGATTCTATTTCTTGTACATTACTTTAAGGCAGTTGCATGTATTTTATACAAATTCCATATAGAAAGCAAAAGATCCTATGTTTACAGTAAAATTATAACACAAACATACTGTCAACTGCACTTCACATTGACACCTTTCAATCAAAATTTTCTTAATATACCAGCTGTTTCCAGAGTTATAGTATAGCTGGCTAATGATATTTAATTTCTTTATAATTTTTTAACTCTATATCCATTTAATATGAAGTATAAAATGCATTCAAATCGTATAGAGAATAAAATATTCTTTAATATTTATAATAACAGTAAATGTTAAAATCCTCAAATGAGGGTACTTCCGGTTGACCAATTGTAACCAGCTCTTCACATGAATGTAAATAAGAGGAATACGAAAGAATTATAATTTTTGGAATTGTAGTATTAGAGTTATCGCATTAGAAAATTTTGTCACACACAGACACATACACACACACACATACACACACACACATATATGCACACACACATATGCACACATACATATGCACACACATATGCACACACACATATGCACACATACATATGCACACACATATGCACACACACATATGCACAGAAACACACACACACACACATGCACAGAAACACACACACACACACATATGCACAGAAACACACACACACACACACACACACACACACACACACACACACACACACACACACACACACATACACACACTTACGCATACAGACATCATCGTAAAAATAATAAAATCGTATTCTAGGGACCCTAAAACGTGCTTATTCATCAAAAACTCACCACCGAATTTTTTGACCAAAGACAATACCTTCCTTACCTAAAGGTGACGGAAGGTAAAAATTATTGGAGATGCAGTCTTGGTAAAATGATTTTATTAAATTATCATTTATTTAACAATCCGACGTTTCGGTTCTTAATAAACCGTCATCAGGGCTATGTTAATATATAGTTGGAAAAACTAACAATTATATTACAAGGATGAAAATATCGTCATACAATTTAAAGAGTGATGAAATACGTGTACGAGTACACATCAAATTTATAAAAGTTAATCTGGTTGATATTATTAATTTGTTGTACCCTCTGTTTTCAAAATAATAATTAGACGTAGCGTCCTCCGCCATAGTAACATATTAGAACACGGATCATTTATATTAAAATCAGACCATAAAACTGCATGGTAGTCCCTTTCAAAATTATTAAATTTGAAAATATTCGATTTTTTAATGCCCTTCACAACTTCTCTACTTGTATTCCAAATGCATACTACTTTCAAGCCTTCTGTTATTCCCTTTTTGATATGCGGAACTGGAATTCATTTTTAAATAACTTAATGCAGAAAATAACAAAACAACTAAAGTGGGTAAATCAAATATTTAATAGTTGTTAACAATGACTCAAAATCTCAGTTAAACAACATTTCATTCGCAACCGACGTTTCGGCACACTCTTGTACCTTCATCTAGGTAAGATCTTACAAAAATTTATATATTCTCACGCACACAAAATACATTTGTTTCTATATTCAGTTTTTCAGCATCGTAAAAAAATTCATGAAAAGCACATACATATCAATTTGCTCTCAAAATCGACAACAGACAGCAAACTTGCGCTTGTGCTTCTAAAAAACAATGTACATAACGAATGTATTTTGGGTACATAAGATAAGTATATGTACTGTAAGATCTTACCTAGATGAAAGTACACGAATGTATCGAAACGGTAGTTGTGTAAAAATAAATGCTGTTTCAATGAGATTTCGAGTAATTATTAAAACCTAATCTGTACCACAGTCGAAAAATTTCCCATTAATACTTGTTTGAATTTATGAGGTACGCCAAATAGAAACCACGTACGTTTGTATAAAAATGAAATTATTTTATTAAAATTCTTATTATCCATGCATATTTTCAATTATTGATCATGCAAATTATTTTTAAATATATTCTTATGTGTTGAAATAGTTCAATTTAAGTGACACGAATTGTTAGCGAACTCCATTGTTCGAAATGAGCTTAAAATCTACGCCATATAGAATATAGAGTGTCTGGTCGCGAATCCAGCGACCCGGTTTAGATGCCAACCGCCACCAAAATTATTTCGAATTTTAAATGGCACAAAAGTGCCCACTATGGTGCACTCTCCACGCCAGCAATGAGTGCTCGTGTGGAGACGCCTGGTAAACGACCGAACGGTACGAATATATCATCATTACCGATATTTGTGTACAAAGCAGATTGGCACACTGCAATGGGTTGGGTAATGGGGAGTATAAATATGCCGTAAAAATATATTTATTATTGTTTTAACGAATAACAATTAGGACTTTCAAGAACTACAGATCGCTTTCAACTTGGTTTTGCTACGATATTACTTTTACTGAAATAAAATTTACATATTCTGAAAATTAACTTTGAGTTGAAAAGGTATAGAAATAATTTTCTCAAGTTTCAAGTTTAACGACTGTCTTCATAAATCAGTTAACATTTAATTTCCGAATTAAATTACTTATTTCCACAATTTAAAATAATATGAATGCATAATTAATTTATTTCTCATATTCCTATCCAAACATATTCATATTCTCGTTTCATTCACACAACAAACAGCATTTGTCTTCTATTCAAACATCTTTGTTTTGATATGTTATATAGTACCTGTATGTATGCGTATATGTCCTTTAAGCTGTCCATTATTCGAAAACCCAACATCACAATGTGGACACTTATATTTTTTGGGCCTTTGTTTTCTTTGGGTCGCTGTTAATCTAGCCCGTTGTTCTTCACCTAACAGGACTCTTGCATATTCTTCAGCGGCTTGACTGTGTCCTAATCCATGCGCTAGAGTTGCTGCTTCTAACAGCAACGCATCTGAAGAAATGTTGAACCAATCTTGTTCAACAACCGGAGGAATACTTTTTTCAGTTTCACAAATTTCAGGTTTTTTAATAACTTCTTCAGTGTTGGAACTTGTAGTACTGATAGTATTATCTTGTTCTTGTGTTTTTTTACAATTTGCACTGTCCCAAGGTCTGAATATTTTCATATAACTGTACTCCATGTTGCACAATAATCCTCTATTTAACTAAGCACTTGACTGGACAATCGCAGACTAAACATACTTAAACAGGACTCGATATATAGCGTAGCTAAAGTGGGTTGGACTGTTTTTGAGAGGGGGTAGTTTTCTGCAGTACAATACAAATGCACCCTGACTCTCTCGACTCAATGGAATAAGGATACAATGCAAGGGATGATGAAAAGTTAAGTGCCGAATTTACACGGATTATCTATCTGTGTATTTTACTAATAATGCTGTAAGGCAGCTTAGGTAACGATTGTAAACTGTAATGTAATATGCTGAAAAAATGTAATAAAATTGTTGGTGATGTAATTTTTTTTGTGAAGAAATTGTATAGTAAAGCTCTTATACGAATGAATTTTTGAGTATATAATTTTATGTTTATGAATTTGTAAGATCTTAATTATTCTGAAGAAAGTATAAGTCCGTTTTGCTCATCATTGGTAACTCGGAAACTATAAGAGATACGATGTCGATTAAATTAGAGCGAAGCTACCCCATTATTAGACCATTTTAAAGATGTATGAAAAATTAATAGATTACTAGATAAAGGCATGATTCAATTTTTTAAAATTTTTATAAACAACTTCTAAATATGAAATAATATGGAATTATTGTTTAGGATACTTTATATTTTCTTTTGAACAACGGTGCTCAAAGTTTTTATTGTTGTTAGATTTTGAGTTGTGATGTCAAAGTTATGATTTTTATAAAGACACCATATTGAAAACTTACATAATTGAAAATGAAAAGAGATTTTTTTTAGCATTCCACCGATTGAACTTGATGTTCATTTGTTTCAATCAGTATAAACGCAACAATCATTAATTTTGTAGGATAAGGAGTGCAAACCAAAATTCCAAATTATTTCACGTTTAGAAGTTATTTGTAAAAATAAAAAATCTGATGTGGCCAGCACATTACCTTCCGTCAGTTATATGAGGCATTTACGGAAATTCTACCGGTGAACTGTTACCGGTAAACAGCTGTTTATCAGGTTATAGCTATCGGAATCGATATTTTAAGAACGCAAGTGGTAAACAGGGTAGATCCATAATCTATAAAAAAATGAAAATTTGAAACAGGTTAGAAATTTGATAACAAACTTTTAACGCGCGCACTTCGCTTTGCATCACTACCTTTTTTTGAGATTAGATTCTTCATGAATCTGGCAGATGGATCTGGTAGATATTGTACAATTTTCGAATACGGTAACGTTTTACCACTCGTGTTTTCGAACACAGTCAGTAGATGCGATATCTACCGGTAGAATTTTCGTAAATGCCTATTTATTACCTTCCGTCACCTTTAGGTAAGGAAGGTATTGTCTTTGGTCAAAAAATTCGGTAGTGAGTTTTTGATGAATAAGCACGTTTTAGAGTCCCTAGAATACGATTTTACTATTTTTACGATGATGTCTGTATGTGTGTGTGTGTGTGTGTGTGTGTGTGTGTGTGTGTATATGTATGTGTGTCTGTGTGTGTGTGTGTGTGTGTGTGTGTGTGTGGGTGTGTGTGTGTGTGTGTGTGTGTGTGTGTGTGTGTGTGTGTGTGTGTGTGTGTAACAAAATTTTCGTCTGCGATAACTCTTATACTACAATTCTGAAAATTATAATTCTTTCGTATTTCTCTTCGTTACATCCATGTGAAGAGCTGATTAGATTTTGGTTAGAATTGGACAACCGGAAGTACCCTCATTTGAAGATTTTAACAGTTTTTCTTGAAAAAACTATGTTAAATATCATTTTTTCACATTTAATGTTATTATAAATATTAAAGAACATTGTATCCTCTATACGATTTTATTGCATTTTATACTTAATATTAAATGGATATAGAGTTAATAAATTATAAAGAAATTAAATTTCATGAAGTAGCCATAGCTATGAAAACAGCTACTATATTAAAAAAATTTGATTGAAAGTTGTCAGTGTCAAGTGAAATTGACATAGTGTGTTTGTCATAATTTTACTGGAAATATAGGATCTTTTGATATAAATTGTATGGAATTTGCATAAAATATATGCAACTGCCGGAAGGTAAAGTACAAGAAATATAATCTTTAGCAATAAGGAACTTTCTGTATGAAATTTGTACAAAATACATAGAACTGACGGAAGGTAATGTGCTGGCCACATCAGATTTTTTTCTATAAAATCCATACATAAAGTTCCTTGCAAAAGATTATAAATTTCTTGTATATACATTATCTTTCGACAGTTGTATGTATTTTATACAAATTCCATACAGAAAGTTTCGAGCAAAAAGATCCTATATTTCGAGTAAAATTATAACAAATATACTACGAATATGTCAATGACACTGACACTGACATCTTTCAATCAGAATTTTCTTAATAAAGTAGCTGTTTCTAGCATAGATAGCTAATTTATGAAATTTAATTTCTTTATAATTTTATAACTCTATATGCATTTAATAAGAAGTATAAAATGCAGTCAAATCGTATAAAGAATACAATGTTCTTTAATATTTATAATAACATTAAATGTGAAAAAATGATATTTACTATCATTTTTTAAAGAAAAACTGTTAAAATCTTCAAATAAGGATACTTCACACACACACAAACACACGCACACACAAACACACACGCACACGCACACACACACGCACACGCGCACACACACGCACACGCACACACACACATCATCGTAAAAATAGTAAAATCGTATTCTAGGGACCTTAAAACGTGCTTATTCATTAAAAACTCACCACCGAATTTTTTGACCAAAGACAATACCTTCCTTACCTAAAGGTGACGGAAGGTAAAAACAGAAAAATTTGAATTTTTGCATTTATCTAGTGACCTATGAATTTTTTGGGAAAAACAAATACATCTTTAAAATGGGGTAACTTTTCCCTAATTTAACCGGCTTGGTATCTCATGGTTTGCAATATCCCAATGGTGACCCTCGAAAAACTAACACCATGTATACCTGAATTCGAGATTTTCGAAAAAAATGCTCAGAACTAGCTTTGAATACATAAAAATTCCCAAACCCGATTTTTCACTTCAACGGATACTACTTAATCATAATAGTATAATACCGTAAAATGGGGATACTTGGACATCCTACGGTCCTTAGTAAATAAGAGGAGATCCTGATTGGTGGCAGATTAGAGCTTTCCAATGACCAAGGCTGACATGTAGTTAAAAATATACTGTTTTGTTTTTTTAAATTGAATTGAACTTTTGTATGAATATTTAGAGAATAATAATAATATATTTAAACTGTTCAAATTTAGCTCATTTTTTAATAAAAGGGGCTATATATAAACCTTCTTTACATTTCTACAGGATAACTTAAATACTCTGAGCATTTATATGCGTCTTAAAAGCATTTTTCTTCAGCTGATCAAATAGTCCCAAACAGGGGATATTTGGTCAGTCACCTTAGAAACATTTTTTTTTGCTCCATGGCTGATTTATATCTATTTCTAAACCAACCATGTACAGTAATGAGTTAGGTCGGCAAAATGCATATTTTTCATACTCGTTCGTCCAAACCTAAAAAAGATATTCCCAAAAATGTGTTCAAGTAGCCTCATTTTACGGTACTAATATTGGTTAGGTTAGATTATGTTATGGTTGGTTTAAAAATGTAATAAATACGAGGAACATCAACACATTGGTTTTTTACACTTTCGCATTTGTGTTATTCCTTATATAGTTGTTTATATGCACTTGCTGGATACGATTATATAATAAATAAATATCAGTCTTTGTAAGTTTAAATAGGTAAATACAAAACGTGGTCTGGTTGTTTTTTGAGTTGTGCACAATAATCGTCATTAAAATTTCAGAAATCGGCACTAAAGAAATTAATTATTATTCGACGATTTCATGAAAATGTCAACCTTATGATAATAATTATTGTACATGTAAGATAATTTGGGCAGGTGTATGATACACAGTAGTAAATTTGTACGTAGACAAATAATAAGTGCAAGATGAACGAACTAAATAATCACGATGAAAAAGTTTTGAGATAAAACCCATAATTTTCAGTGTTCTTTACAATACCTTTAATATCCAAGATTAGGAATAGCAACATTCAGTGTTGAACTGACAAATATGTAAACATAATTTATAAAACTAAATATTCATTTCATTTTCACAATTTTTCAATTTTAAATGAAATATAATATGAACCTCGGCACTCAAGTTCCTTTTTATCACTCTTATGGTTTATTTTCCACGTTCGTGATAAAAAATAGAACTCCAGTGCCTCGATACATAAATAGTTATTATTATTATTATATTAATTAAATGTAAAAACTTTATTCAAAGTTTCATTAAGAATAAATATGTGTTAGGTGTTAAGCACAAAGCAGAGAAAATGCTTTCGTTAGGTAGGTCGGTTATGATATGATGTATCACAACCTCTGAAGGCTACTTCCACTTCTTCGGTCGACATTGACCCAGCTGGCATCTTGCCAAGCTGAAAGCTGAAAGCTTGAGCTGCTCGCATCTGAAATGAAAATGCGAATGAGAATGCGCTGTGCCCCTCATTAGCTAGCCTAGCGTACGAGTACGAGTACGACTCGGATTCGCGATCAATCAACGATTGATCTAGTGAAATTAGCGGCCATTGTGTGCTTCTGAAATCCCAGTTTTCCCATAAAACTGCCTCTGTTCGACACTCCATCATCTAGTGACGCAATGGGCAACGGCTACGCGGCGATGCATCAAGTTTGACACACTCACACATACCATATAAACACCGGTCAAGATATGAACATTGAATGAATTTTTTGTGCTCATGAGAAGAAAAAGAAACGAAGACCGTTGTATATAAAGGCATTCTTGTAGCGAGAAGGCGTTCCACCGTTTATGAATTACATCTTTTCACTTTTAAGAATTTGGCCAACTGGATGGACTTCTTTTATAAAGGTTTTATTAAGTGAAAAACACTAAAGAATTTTATAATAGTTTAGGGAAATTTCGCAAGGCTCACAATGCTTTTAAAACTTTTTTCTAATTCGGTGTCTTTATAAGTCTATAAACGCATTAAAAACACGCCATTAAGAAGATCTATCAACGCACTGTTTTTGGCGCTTTTGTTGTTTTTTAATATACTATTATCTATTTTTATTTTGAAGCAGTGCCTGCATAATTTAATAACCATGGAGAAAAACAAGAATGAGAGGTATGGTTAAAAATAAAGGAGAATTTGAATTTTTCAAAACGTAAAAATTTATTCATTAATATTATTATTGTCCTTTTCAAAGTATTCCCCACATAATGCACTTATCCCAACGAGGATAAGTCACAATTATTTTCGTATAAACCGTTTGAAATACTTAACTTCCTCAGCAACCTCCCCTTTGTCATCTTCCCCGTCCTCATGGCCTTCTTAACACGTTGGATGCCGCTAACGCTTCTTATAAGCGACGGCTGATATATTGCGAAGATGCCACCGACGCTTTTAGGCGTTTTAGTCGCATTACTGTTTTCGGTTATCCAATCTGGTTGGGACTTTTGTTGTATGAGTGTATGTAAGCAAGCACTTAAGTAAAGCTAATAGTACATTAAAACATAAGTTTCAGAAGGCAACATATTCCAGCACGTGTTACAGATTTGCTCATGAGGGCCCAACGGCGAGTGGGAGAACTATCGAGTGCTTGAATTGCCTTCTGTAACGTGTGTTTTATACTGTTTTCTCTGTTGAGGCTTTCATTTACATTATTTTTTATAAAAATATTTGACAATTTCCATTAAGAGAAATTTTGGTAGAATTATTCGGTTGGTGACAGTGATTTGCGCTTCTCATTCTGTCCGTTGCCTAGATATTTAGTGTATTTATTGCAGTCATGTCAATATCAAATAACAAAATATCACCAAAAATCGTTTAAGAATGAAGCTCCTTTTAACATCAATATGCGTGCTAGAATGTAACATTCTAATTCCCAAACAAGAGAAAATAAATTTTGGGATCAGGCAAAGAATGTCTAAATTAAAGCGAAATCTAACGCGTTAAAAAACGGTTGTATAATTCATAAACCCTTGATTTCGACAGAGTTTCCTTATCAAAAGCCTTCTCCAACATTTGTACCACTTCACTGCACTACCATTTTTTAACACAAAGTTTAATACAGATTTTTTGTTCTGTCATTTTCAAATTAAAAAATTTCCAAGCGTGTCAAAACGTTTCGTTAATATGTAGCCGGTAAACACAAACTATACGCATTTAAATGAATGAAACCTGGCACACTTTGTAGATCATGGTACCAGAGTATAAAATAATTAGGTTAATCGAAAACGAAGAAATAAAATATTTGCAATGTATACGAATAAAGGCTCGTTTATGTAGATATCTATCAAAATTTATGTTTGCTTGCTTACATGTAGGAAATCTGACGCAATGAATATCGGGTTAAAAGTTTTCGGAGATTTGTGTGGATTTGGTTTTTTGTGTTGGAATGTTTTGACAAATGCGAACGGATGATGATGGATCAGGCGACGGCTGAGGCCTGAGGCGTCTTGCATTGCAACCCTTCCTTCCTAATCGATCAGCACTGTCGTTACAAGTGACATTACTGCAACAAATTGCAGCCGCACTTGTATTGTACACATTTCAGAACGCATTACCTAACTACAGTCAACAAACAAATCACCTAGCATATGGCATATTCGACAGGAATTCCACGAAAATATATCCTTTAGGTGTTAGAGGAAAACTCTTTCGAATGACGAGTTATAGTTTTCATTGTGTTTGATAATATAAGCCCAGGCTCTTAATTATTCAGCCGATTTACATTTTCAACAAATATTATTCTTTAAATAGCCTCAAATTTTAAAATATTACGAAATAATCCATTAGATATTTTACAATTCATTATTGAAAGTTGTGTAATATTGCGAAAAAGTCACGTGATTGGAAACAGAATGTGATGTCGTTTTTCATTATTATTTCTGGCGCTAATCTTTTTATTTAATTGTTTACGAAAATAACATATTATTATTATTTTTATTACTTTGAAATATTTGAAAAATGTGAAATTGGCTCATTATAATACAATTGGTGATAAATTCTTTCAATTTTTTTAAATATACATAAACTAAACTTTAAATTTGCAAAAACTGTGGGCCAAATGACCGGCAATAATAATAGTTCGACTGACATTTAAAGGGTCAACTTCTAGTCCAGATATATCCGTAACGTAGAGTAAAACCCATCTTGCAAGACATACGGGACGATAGTGCTGTAGGTACCAGGGTTTATGGATGCAATGCCTGTAGAATTAAACCTGTTTATTAATAAACGCGATGCAATATAATATTAAATGTAGGGATAATTAAATAACAATTTTTGAAAGTTTAAAATCTTTATTTTAAACTAAGCGAAAAAAAGTTGTAGAAATTCTTACTATTTGTCTACGTTTTATAATTTTTTTGTTGAAAATGTAAAGCGGTCGAAATATTATGAGCCTGGGCTTGTATAATATTTTCATATACATATAATAAAGTGGTAAATTTTTGCCGGAAAAATTTTCAGATTGTTACGAGAGCTAGTTGCCAACAATTTATTAAGTGGTATTGACAAAAAAATGACGAGTTGTCAAACGAGTGATTTTTGATCAGTCACAAGATAAATTAGCAACAGGCTCGAGTAAAGCAATCGGAAAATTTTTCCAGGATAAAATTTTACCACGAATGGTATTCGGATGCCTATTTCCAAAATAAAAATCCCCTAATCATTTATATATATTTTTTCTTGACAATAGCTTCTAGTCATCTCATTTTTAATAAAAACTGATAACACTGAAAATATACACACTGACAGGTACGTAAACAATAGACTTTTTTATTCATGTAACCGGGTTACATATGGTTAACCGCACGTAACCGATGTGAATAAAAAATGACAAGTTAGTAAAGATGTTTCTGTCCAATTAATTAATTGACATTTGTCGAATACTTATCTTGTTCATAGTGTGCTATATTTAATTTAAAGCGTATTGATCTAATACAAAATAAGATGACAAAAAATGTTGCAGATTTCAGATATAAGCGTTTTGACAGCTAGAAAAGGATAGCAATAGTAACCTGACATGTAACCGCCCAACATACCGCGGTTACATGTTTAACGTAACCGCAAATAACCGGTACACTCTTAGAAATTGCTGAATTCTATGTCGCTAGTCAAGCTTTATTTACTAGTTTCTAATGTTATTCTAACTAAGTATAAATAAGTCAAAATTGATTTTACTTTTTGTAATATCATTTTAACATGTTACCTAGTAATACATAATAAAACATTTGTACAGTGTCAACTTGTCTTTAAAAAAAGTAAAAATTTCAATTGACTAAAAACTAATGTAAAGTTTACTGAAAGTATAGTATGCTGCCCTGGTTACCATAGTCTTTAAATGAAACAAGTTTAGAATATACATACTATCAGCCCTAGTAAATTTTACTACCTAGACAAATTTAAACTAGTGTGAACGAGCATGGTTTTCACTTTCTTTTTATTTGATGATCAGTACACTGTGCTCGTGTGTCGCATGTATTTTAGTGGATAAAATGGACCCAAATTCTGAATTAACTTCTGGTAATTTGTCATTATGTTGTGATTTATATAGTTAGTAATTATTACAATATTTTCAGACTGGAATCTTTATACAAAAGGGTTTATAGCTCTATTATTTTTATTGCCACCAACAGCGCGAGGTGGTGCAAGTGCAACAAGAGACACAATCCAGTCCAGTGTAGATCGGCTAATTATATTCCACAAGGTACATAGATATTTCATTACACTGTTGGATGGAACGTTTAATATATAAAAAAATATAATATTTTTAGACTGGACTTTCAATGACAGATGTTCTCAATAAAAAAAAGCCAAATCAACCCGTTCTGATTGCCCGTGGGCCAACTAAAGGAGCAATAGATCAGTATTTAATTTGCATTGATAACAGGTTTATTGACTGTCGTACATCATATACTGTAAGTGCTTTTGACCAATTGTTCATGTCTCATACGGTATTTGGAGCACATTTTGATCCCAACCTCGTACCATTTTATTCATTTTTACAAATTGAATTCTATAAAATAGACCTGGATTCTGTAACTATTACACCAAAAATTAGAGAATTAAGATCTAATATAAATAATGCATAATTTTTTAATATAATATCGGTATTCTATTTTACACTATTTAAACATGTTTGTTTGCTATTTATGTAATACTACAAAGTTAAAAGTGTTTGATATAATTCGATACTTAAGACTTCAACATTCTTTGTAATAATGATATTTTCTTTTATTGTTAAGAAGGAATCAACCAAAGAATATGTAGCTTTAATTTATATTATCTAAAACATTTTGTTTGTTATGCTCCAATGCAAGACCATTTATCAAATAAGATATGCATAGTATTAAAATATACGGTATTATTAGATGATAATTATAATATATAACTTAGTAGTTTATAACTGATTTTTTATAAAAGTTTTTTTAAACGTATGATATATGTTATTTATCGAACGTACGATTATTTTTATTAAAATAAAAAAATGCATATATATCTGTTTTATATTTGTACCCTGTGACAAAAATCTCTAGTTAAATAAAATAGAATCATAGTCAAATTGATAGTTTTTAACAGTCAATATGGTAAAACTACATAGATAAAAGGACAAAATTAAAATAGTCAAAATGACATTCTACAAAGTAAAAGTGACAATTTCTAAAGAGTAAATATTGTCTTTAAACCCAGTAAATTATTTGCAAGCTAAATTGTAAAAATATCTACTTTAAACAAGACAAAATGACTATGATTCAAGTAAAGAATTTTACAATGATTAAATAGTAAAAATTGTCTAGAATCATATAGTCATTTTTTTGTCATATTGGTTAGTAAAATGTTGACTTTTTATATTTTAGACAATATGTCTAGAATATCATAGTGGACCTGCTGGGACTAGGATAATAAATTTTCGTGCGTGTTATTTTCCCTATCTGTTTCTAAGAGTGTATGTTGTATAAAATGCGGTTACTATGTAACCGGAGGTAACCGGTCTGAACAAAAAAACGTCTAATATGTTTCTAAAACGTCAAACATTTTTCGCTTTTTAAAACTCACTTGTAAAAATACGACATCTTATTGGCTTAAAGGGTGCGAAATTTTTTGTCAAAATGAAACTTGGTAACTAGGTAGAATCCTTAATTTGGATTGACTTATAATTTTATGAGTGAAATGGTCATATAAAAATCTTATATGTATATTGTTTAATTGTTTTGACACCTAATACTTCATTTATGTATGAACATTGCTTAGAGAAGACTTGTACTAGCAAAATTACTCTAAGACTCAAACTCAATATTATGTATTATAGTATACACTTTACAATATAATTGAATCTTGTTGTAGTCGTCTATCGTGTATACTCTGTTGTGTATTGTGTCGGATATTATAAATAGCCGGTATCGGTTTCTCACGAGCCTTGTCGTTGTCGGCTGGCGGGTAATTGAATGAATGGCGGCCATACTCGATGGCTCATGTATCCGCAGCCCTAATTTCCAAATCCGTTTAAGGGGACGACGGCACATTAATTCTACAGGCACTATGGTGCCCACCGAGCCACCCCATTGGTTCGGGGTAACTCACCCCATAATATAACACTACTCTGCGGTTGCACACATTATTATATGTGGGGACGTGGCTGAGTGCACCAATTCTCAACTAGGGATAAACAGAAATGTTGGTGAAATTATGTTATATCATTAAAATTGTGTGGCTATAATACGAGGCCAAACTCATAATATTCTACAGGTTTACATTTTCAACAAATTATAAAATCTACACATGGTTAAATATTTCTACAAAATTCTTTCGGCTACTTTAAATATAGATTTTTAAATATGTATTCCTCGACTGGATCAAAGTAATACTGGGAAAACTTGGAGAAAAATAGTCTGATGAAAACGTTTGAAAATTGTTTTATTACATAGCTGACGTTTGGGCACCAAATATGCCTTCATCAGGGAAATGTAAACTTACTGAGTTGAAATTTAAAAAAAAAATGTTGAATTACAAAAGTATAATGTTAAAATTTTTCTAAAAATAATTTTGACAATATACTTTTGTAATTCAACATTTAAAAAAATTCAACTCAGTAAGTTTACATTTCCCTGAAGAAGGCATATTTGGTGCCGAAACGTCGGCTATGTAATAAAACAATTTTCAAACGTTTTCATCAGACTGTTTTTCTCCAAGTTTTCCCAGTATTTTAAATATAGACTTAAAACTAGAGTTGTGCCGACTAGTCGGCGACTAGTCGGTAAAGCCGACTATCCGGCCACTATCGTAGTCGGCGACTATTCGGCGACTATTCGGCAAAGAGCGCCGACTATCCGGCTTCTTCTTACCTTGATTGTTTATTAATATTTTTATTTTACAATCAGTCTTACACATTTTGAAATGTAAAGCAAAGCAACCTTTTCTTTGGTAATCAATCAGTTTCTAAAATTACTTGCTTGTAAAGAAAACAAATCTTTGAAATTTATCAAACAAAATTAGTATCTTAATTAACAAGCAAAACAACATAATATTGATATCTTCTTATCTTCAATTAACATTTACCTATAATTATTTCTTCTTATTTAAATAAAAGAGTAGGAATTTTTTTATTGACAATCTAAGTAATATTAAAGCCAGATTGCATGTACAGGGTGTAAATCGAAAAGTGAAACAGGAGTATAACATGGGAAATCAATTTTTCTTTGCGCAAACGATACCTAATTATTTTATGCAAAATTACTTCAAATAAAAGTTATAGAGATTTAAATGCAGCATCTTAATCACGTGAAACGATTATTTTATCTCTTTATATAAACGTAAAAATTAATTACAAAGTTACAGTTTTTATGAGTTTTTTGTCTAAGCAGCCATGGATTTATGACAAAAAACAACGTATTTGTTTTTTTCGTCATATATCCATGGCTGCTTAGACAAAATGTTCATAAAAACTGTAATTTGGTAATTGATTTTTACGTTTATATGAAGATATAAAATAATCGTTTCACATGATTTAGATGCTGCATTTAAATCTCTATAACTTTTATTTAAAGTATTTTTGGATAAAATAATTAGGTAACGTTTGCGCAAACTAAAATTGATTTCCCATGTTAAACTCCTATGTTTCACTTTTCGATTTACACCCTGTACATGATGTACAGTAAAAAAATATATCAAAAAATTCTAAACATTAACTGCTTCATAAAAACAAAAAAAAAGACAGTAACGTACTTATATGATTTATAACTGTACATAACCTAATCAAATCAATGCGTCACGGAAATTCTCGAAACCCTGATCGGCTTGGCCGACTAGTCGGCCTCTTTACAACCGACTAATCGGCTAGTCGGCTAGTCGGCCAAAGTCATAATCGGCACATCTCTACTTAAAACTTTAAAAACTGTGGTCCAAATTTTAAGTGTCATCTTCTAGTCGAGATTTAGCTTCTACCGAGACCCTTTACTTTTGCACGATGTATAAAAATACATTGCGTATAATAAAATCTCCCTTGCAAGACATATGGGACAATACTCACAGGAAATTATGTCTGGCTTATAGGGATATAATTAATGGATTCATAAGCCAAAATATGCACAGGTCCAATTTCAACTTAACACGCGCCCTTAACAACTTCGTAAAAATCCTACGTTTACAGTAAAATCTACCTTGCAAGACATCTTGGACAATACTCTAACATCTAACAGAAGAATGTGCATGGGCCTGCCTTGTGGATACATTGTCTAACAGAATTAAGGGGCCTGTTCAGAACTCAATATTTGTGTAGTCGTTATGGTTATTATGTACTATAAAGATTGTTAAAATTGAATTTGGTATTCTCAGTACTGAAAGTGGTTACTGTCAACAATTGTTAAGCGTTTTGACAGTCTATCATAACGACTGCTAAGATTTATGGTTATTATCACGTTGTTATTTGACTTGTGACGGGTTATTATATCAATCAAATATTATTAATATTGACCTTTCTGCAAAATATTGGTGTTTTTATATTTTAGCAGGATGCAGTTTATTATATGTATTAATTCTGCTTTAACTTGAATAATGATCATAAGAACAATAAAGACTGTGGTGGAAGAAAGTTACTTTTGACATTCTGTGGTATTCTTGAAAGCTCTGTGTGATCTGTAACATATTCAGTCAAAATAATTTTTTTAAATCTTCCCATAAATTTTCAATCACGTTGCGATCATTTGTAGGAATTAACAAACCCGTTCTAAATAATGTAGAAGTTTTCAAATATGACATAAATATCTTGTTCCTTAGTTGTTCTGGGAAAACTTTTGCGTACAAAATATAATTGGCAATTCATTATTAAAAAAAATAAAGCTTTGACAGATAAGATTAAGGTTAGATCATATATGTATAATGAAGTTAGCTTTTGTTAAATAATCTGGTTCATTCATAAGTATAATTTTGTAAAGATTGTTATAATATCGACGTAGGTTCTGAATTGACAAATTCATAAAGATTGTTACAAATGTCTTATGATAACAATCTTTACATACATAGCAACCTTTACGACTGTATTTCTCTGAATAGACCACTAAAGCTGGTTTTACTAATAAAAGCGATGTAAATCAATTTTAAATGGCGGAATATTTGAATAATATTCAGTTTTTGTATGTTTAAAATCTATATTTTAAACTAGTCGAAAGAAATTTGTATATATTTTTTTTTCATTATTTGCGTAGGTTTTATAATTTGTTTGTTGAAAATATTAACCGGCCGAACTAATATGAGTTTGGGCTCGTATATTACTTCTCGCCAATGTCAATTTTTATTTGAATATGTCAAATGTGTAATCAAGGAGGAGAGTGTTTTATTTGACCCTTTTACTAAAGTTGTTGGATGTCTTTGGTTCCTTTAGAATTTTAAAAAGAAATTTTGAAATTTCTGTTAATTAGTTGCACGAAATAGATTGTACAAACGTTTTGCGGTAGCTAATATGCCTAATAATACCAATTTTGGGCGTCCTGTAAAAAGTTCATCGTTTAAAGATTCGCGGCCCAAACGAAATCCATAATACCAATGTTCTTTGGTAGTTAATGAACATGACCGATACCAAAACACTTTCTTTAGTTCATCAAAATATTCTTGGTAACTTAACCTACGCTTGAAATTCTAATAACTGTATCTTCAAAAGGCCAGAATATTTTTTTTTGTTAAACTTATAAAAGATGAAGCTAAAGGGTCACAATAAAATTTAGGAAAAGCCTTGGCTGCCGGCTCCAGTTGCCTTAAAAAATATTGCGGCTACAGACTGGTTTATGTAAGCTGTAAACTTAAGACTTTACCTTAGCATTAGCATTATGATTTAGCATTAAACTTTACATTACGTTGTCCGGTACATGTCCTTCTTAGGGTAAACCAATAAGAGCAGACCGGTATTTTTTTCAAACAGCGACACATCTTTTTGTACCATAAAAATATCTGCGTTGTTCAACTATACCTGTATTAATTGGACATATTTTTCAATGACACTCATTTTTACTCAAGACAATATGTGACAGAATTTTTAAAAAATATCAAATGTCGAACGTGAATTTGACAGTCGTGAATATTGCTGGAATCAAGCTATCGGACACCAACATTTACTCTTCTGATTGGTCAGCATTAGCATTATGCATTAAAAATGTATATATAATATACCGTAGCATGCAATTGTCTATACTCGAATTATAAATGCAAAGTCATAATGCTTACATAAACCAGCCTTAATAAGAGAAACAACGAAGTCCAAACTTATCATTACAAATTAAGCGCATAAAGAGAGCAATTATTGGCATTATTTTTTAAATTTATGACTACCTAAAATTTATATTATAAAATCATGGCTTACTATTCAGGGTCAAGTTTGGCGTAAGTCCGGCACCAAGAATATTTCGTGTATGTTTGGAGATAGAAGAAAATGTTAATAAGTAAACTTATAGTAGACGAAGGGGCTCATAAAATGATCATAGTAAGAATTTTGTATCACTTCCGGTTTTAGCGGAAACAGGTCCAACTTTAAGTCTCGCATAGGGCATCTGTATATTTATATTTTTTTAGCTCCATAATGATACCAAAATATCATATAGTTCTACTTTAACTATTTCAAAATGGCGACCATTTTTTCAAAATATATATTAATAAAATTCCATATAAAATAAAACATAGCAAGCTATTAAAACCATTTTATTACCTTAAAATGGGACGCCTCATTTTTTTAGTAAGATGAGGCGTTGCGATTTAATTTGCTCTTTCCCTGTTACTATCCAAGTTTTCCCGATGTGCGTAGTTTCGGTTCCATGAAACTAGCATATATTACGATATCCATTAGCGGGCATGTGTTTCATTTCGCGTCGTTTCATCAGATTTGCGGTGTAGATTTCATTTAAGATAAGCGCCAACATCTACATCCTGTACCCCAACGTAATTCATCGATTATTTGATAACAATTACATCCCGGCTTTGATTTATATATTCGCCTCTCCAACTTGTATGATTTATTTATTATTTTATCTGTTGACTTCTTGAGTATGTTGTAATGCCCGCGCCCGCGTCGCGACCTCAATCTCAAATGGCCTGCACTCCAGAAAAACCAACCTAGATATTCACTTGCGCGTTAGTAAGAATAAGATAGTCTACGAGGAAAGTCTTGGCTTTTCAAACAATTTTCTATACAGAAATAGATTGGTATTTTTAGTTCAAAATGCATAAATTATGCTTATTGGAAATGTTAGATGCGATGACAGAAAAATATGGATTTAAATGCAAATAAAAGAATATTCGAAGCTGTCAACTTTAAGGGCCTATATTTCAAGAACTAACGACGGAGAAAACTCTGTGGGCTTTTCTTTAATCCGTCTATATTATAGATTGAGAAAAAAACATTAACAACATATAGACTATGGCCAGTTGCACCGTTTATAGTTAAATTGTTAACCGTTGGTTAAATTGACAATATCGTATCGAAACGAAATGTCAAATGAGTTGTTAAATATTTTTCGTTAACCAGAAGTACCACATTATTTATACAGGGTGAGTCAGGTGATCATTTTGAGTACAAAATGTTATATGAAGGTATGTTCGGAAACTTTTTGTTACAGAGTTAGAGGCCCTTTAAAAGTGCACTGCATCACACACATTTTTATTAACGACTCAGGTACTAGTTGCACTCCAATTTTAAAAGTTAGTATGATGATTCTACTTATTTAGATGCATATTGATACTTTCTTTTGTTTCTGCATCTCAACCAGAACGTTTTTTATCGGTATTTTTTAACTATTAGCATTTTTTCATTGTTACAAAAAAAAATATTCTAATTTTGGCAGTTTATTTCTTAAAATATAGTCTAATCTAATCCAAGTAACTACCTTTTTTGATAATAAAATGAAGATTAAATTTTAAATATCGGGATAAAATAGAATTCACTAATCCAAAAATGAGAATTGGCTGAAACTTTTTTGGGAATCGTTCATTTTTATTAATCTAAATACATACCTACATATTTATATATGCTGTATTGATTTCTTTTGCTATTGTTCTACTTACTTTTTTCTTTTAAATACGTTACTGTTATTAATTTGAAATGAATAGTTCTTTGACAGTGACATTTATCTGTCAGTTACATACATTTGAATAACTGCGCAATCAAGGAGTTTTGTTTGTTTAAAGCGTAGGATCCGGGATTTAAATTATAAAAAATATTATAAATTTATTTTATATTTTTTATAAATCTGTAGAAAATTTAATATTCTTTAATTTTTATAATACCATTAATGTCGAAAAAATAACATTTAAAGGTATTTTTCAAAGAAAATTATTTTGAGCTTCTAGTAAAGTGCCATTTCCGGTTATTCGGTTTACACCAAAATCTAATGGGATCTTTCCATTACAGAAAAAGTTCGAAATACAAGGTTTTAAAATTTTCTGAATGATAGTATTTGAGTTAGAGTGGAGGATCTTCACATACATACATACACACAGACATCATCGTGAAAATCGGATTCTAGGGACCTTAAAACGTTGTCATTTACCAAAATCTCGATATGCGATTTTTAGCACGATCCTTATACCTCCCTTACCAAGGGGAGCGAGCGGTAAAAATGTACATAAAAATGGTTCTCTTGCTAAAACTTGATAAACGCAGTAGTGTTTGAGATATTTTAATTTTTATCCGGGACTTAAATTGTTCCATTCATCGCCAGAACAAGGTTCCTTTTACGCCATAATGAAATTAGTACTTAAATTTATCTTACACTCTCTGATGAATATTTACATTTTAAAATTTTTGTTATCTCAGTTGAAAATAACAAATTTTGGGCTTGTGCTGTTCTTGCACTCACCGATTCAATAAGTATACTGTTCTGTTAATGTTGAGTCTTGTGATTTTTTGAAAAAAATATTGTGACGTTTTGAAGATACAGTTATCGGAAATGTACACCCCTGTGAAAAATCATCAAATTTAACAACAAGCATTTTTTAACTTGTAATTTCCACAATTTCAAGCGTGGATTAAGCCACCAAAAATATTTTGACAAACATTCATTATTCAGTTCCTACGTTCACAGGGTTTGTCCTTTCCTCTAAATAAAAACGTCACCAATTACAATTACATATATATCTTTTAATTCCGGATCCATAATACATGACACAGACAGAGACAGAAGAGAAATATATCAGGGGATGACCGTTGTGACGGCTCGTGCAATAATCATAGTTTATGTTTCTCGTTGGGCCGGGCAGCGGGCAGTGAAACTCTGAAACACGCCGCCTGGGAAATGACTGGAAAAAGTCATCACGCTTCAAGAACCAGGCATCCTGCAAAGCAAAGCCAACGCCCCGTACTTACAGTACAGGACTCGCAGGACGAGTTAACATTAAAAGAATTTATACTAACAGCTAACAATAATGGAATGGAGGTACAAATCGTGGAGATTGTTTTACACACCAGGAAATCACAAAGTAATGGAAGAAAGTTTGATTAGTGATATTGGGCTACAAATAGATTATAAAAAATCTGATGTGGCAAACACATAACCTCCCGTCAATTCCATGTTTGAAATAGCAATGAGCTTTATGTAAAGTATCACTTCCGGTTGATCGTTAACCTAATTTGTTGTTGTAATTAGAAAAATCTGTATAATACCAAATTTTGGATTATATTTTATT